>CALNHX010006697.1:0-85008 GCA_940337035.1 Agriotes lineatus
AAAGTTATTAAAGTTATATGTTTGGAATGGTCATGTCAGGTCAGGAACCGAATTTCAGTCACGTGACACTTCCGGTTTTCGAGAAATCACGTTTTTATTTAATACGCGTTCTATTTGAAAAACGGTCTTTTTTGTTTTATTAAATGAGACATTTGTCTCACTGGTTGCTAGTTACTTTTATTAGAATAATAAGTTCATCTACACATTACAATTTTGATTTAAAAATAATATATAATCAACATTTTCAGTGTTAAGTCGAGTTCTGCGCTCTTCTAAAATTCTCCCAGCTGTGGAAAATACTTATTCGCTTGTAGCGGAACTTGCCGGTATGTTTAAAATTTCTCGAGCTAATATTTTTAACAGTGGCGTATTTACACTGTTTTGCCAAAATCCTAAAATGTCATCTACATTTCCGCATTTTAGTTTAACATAGTAATTTAGTTCTGTTTCGACATCATCATAATTAGATGTCTCATCGTCAGAGCTATCTCTAAGTGTAGAAAAATGAGAATCTGATGCCGATGTACCAGTTTTGAGTCGTTCGCTATATACAGGGTGATTCACGAATAGTGTCTGATTTAGCGCCTTTATTCCTTCAACATAAATTACTCTCTCATAGAATACTTCGCTGGTTTTCAATTTGAATAAAATGTTGTGATTACGATTTCAGAAAAATGAAACAAAAGTGTTAATCAAATTGTATTGCAGAGAAAATGGCGCTAAGTGAGACAGTATTCGTGAATCACCTTGTATTTCATCATTATCATCTATACTTTTATTTGCATTTTCGTTAATTTGAATTTGCTCTAGCATTTCCTTTGCAGTCGAACGAATATCTTTTCTTTTATGTGAGGGTATGAACTTTAAGGATTTATAATTAGGGTCCAAAAATAAAGCCACACAATGTAGCTTGTTTGGCACAATTCGTGATTAATGACGTTTAAAAGTTGCTGCACCCTGCAATTTTTTATTCGTTACTAAATATTTAACGTGAAATTAACGTGAAACGTGAATCACGCCTTGGAAATTTTCAGTCACGTTCACGTCACGATTTTCAATTATTAGTCACGTTCACGACGTGACACGCCGTGACACGACGTGACACGACTGTTTTCACGTCACGCGCCCATCCCTAGCACTAACATAATTTTTTAAAAATTAAACATTGTTGGCCTAACCTCAAACCTGAGTTTAAAATCGTTTTTGCGTGACTATTGAGAACTAGAACTACCGCTGGTAGGTACACTATTTAGTTTATTACCTTATACAAATCAGCAATAAAACAGGCACAACAGCTATTAAATTCTGACTCAAATTATAAAATCTAAGTAAACCCCTTATGTTCAACTGTTTGTTTGAAAAGTGGTACCTAACCTTCCTCAATAAACATGGCGGCTTGACGTCATCACTCCCTACCAGAGCTGTTAGATTATTGTACATATGTTGTGACCTTTTTGTTTGAGTTATGTTTTTACTCTGTACCATCACATTTTTTGAAATTTTCTCAGCATGTTCTGGTGATGACAACTGCCGAAGCAACATTCACACCGCATGGGGGCTGGAGTCTCCATGTTGCGACTGATGAACCACTGTTTCTTTTTGTTTGAAATATATTATTTATTTTATATTTATTTTACAACTATGTATTTGTTGCTTCTTATCCTCAGTTTGGTTGTAACTTCTAGACTGGTAACAAAACTTAACTGTTAAGCAAACAATAGTCTAAATCATAATATGCCACAGTACCTTGTAAATATGTAACTCGAGTAATAATTATCAGATGATGTGTAAATAATACAACAAAAACAAGGACTCAAAAATGTCACAAATATACCATCATCAAAATAACTCGGTCTTTGGCTTCTTCATCTTACCCTCATCAGTGCTTCTAACAACCACAAGTAATCCAAGTATTGAAGTTCCATAAGTTGAACTTGGACGGCTTCAATATTAATATTCTATAATTAGGGTTAACTACTAATAACTTGTAAATATCAACATTATAGGAATGAATGGTGTAGAGGTTATTACACCACCCCTCTTCCAGGTTTTTTATGTATAATAATTAAATTAAGATATCTACCCTATTTGCTTATTGAACAGAAGTAGTATTAATAATAATACAAGGTGGCGCAAAAGTCCTCACTCGATTTCCTAAAGCAGTAACTTTGTTTGTAAATGAAAAGAATTGGTTCTGTTTGTTGATTATGTTTATTTAGACGTTTAATTTTTTTCCCATTAAGTTTCGAAGACAATATCGGTCAAGTGGACACCGCCAGAGTTGATGAAAATTCGGGCTCGTTTCACAGCATTTTTCGTGACTTTTCTCAAAACTTCTGGCGATAAATTCTCCACTTCTAGTCAGATGTTTTCTTTTAAGGCCGCCAAGGTCTGTGGCTTGTTCGTATAGACCCGTGACTTCAGAAAACCCCAAAGAAAGAAGTCTGGAACGGTCAAATCGGGCGATCTTGCGGGCCAGTGCAGATCTCCAAAACGAGAGATGAAGCGGTCGGGAAAAGCTTGCTTCAGAATATCCACTGTCGTTCATGCTGTGTGTGCCGTTGCACTTATAAGAGAACATCTTTAAGTCTTTCACCAAAATTCGCTGTAAAGACCGTCTACCGATGCCCAAGTGCGTGGCTCGTCGTCTGGTGGATGTTTGAGGGTCCTCTTGGACATCTGCAGCCACAGCAGCGATATTCTCGACCGAACGGCTACTCTGGGGCCGGCCACGTTTGAAACTGTCCCGTCTTGAGCCAGTCTCCTCGAGGCGAGTGGGTAAAAGCCACAGTGTTTGCACATTTAATGCCACACGACCAGGGAATCGACAACAAATTTCACGTGGAGCCAAAAGTACTGACCGATTATTTGTCAAAAACATTGGCACAAATTATTTCGCGTTTTTGAGGAGTATAGCGATCCATGGTTTGTCTATGTGTATTCTGCTTCTGTTTGCTTCACGAATGTCAAAGTCGCGATGACATAAGATGCCATTTGCGAAAATGAGAGCATGTTCCGATAGGGTGATTACTTTTGCGCCACCTGTTATATTTCGCACTTACCTTGTTACTTTCAAATGAATTCTAAATTGACATATCTCATCAATAAATAACTACATTTACACGGTCCGCTAACACCGGTGTTATAACATCGATTGTTGTTAAAACCGGTGTAAATTGTCATGTAAATGGGGTTCAACGCCGGTTTTACTAGAACCGGTTTACTTACGCTACACCACTTCGCCAAGAGGCGTGACGTTAGTAAGCGGGTGTAAAATGTACGTGTAAATGGATACTTTCGACTTACACCAGTTTTGAAGCAGGACTACCAACATAATTGTAGAGACGGTTAGTTGTTCCTAGTCGCAGTTGTCAACCACACAAACGACAATAAATTGAGATAAAATATTAGCTGAAAAGTAGATGTGATGTTTTAATCATGCAGGTTATGGCGGTTATGTTTATAAATTTAAAACAACAGACAGCGTCTAACAGAGTGACAGATCAAAAATCTCAAAGCAGTTGGTCACACTGCGACGAGGTTTTAGCTAACACCACGCTAACACCGACGTACACTTTAACGCCTGTACAACACGCCTTGTGTAAACGCAGGTTTTACACGAATTTTAATAATAACGGTTTAAATAACGCCAGCGTTAAATTACCGTGTAAATGTAGTCAATATATGACATTGAAATTATGTCATTTAAATCTTTTTAAATGTACCTCGGCTAGCCAGCTTATTTAGCAATTAAGAACTCTATTTCCTTCTCAGCTGAATGAGTTATTGTTAATATAAATTATATCTTTAGAATTGTATTTTGAATTATCAAATTATTATCAATTTGACTAGCTTTTTAAATCACACTATCTAGTACTTGAAATTAAGGGCCGAATTCATAGACATAACTTAACTAACACTAACACTCACCTCAACCGTCACTCATTGAGTACTGATGTTAGTGTGAGTTTCACTCAAACTCATCTGCGGTATTCAGAATGAGATAGCTATGAGTGACTAATGTAAGTGAACGTTGAGTGGCGCAATTGTCAAAATGTTTGTTGGGGGAACGATTGGCAGCGGAGATTTTACCAAATAACTGTGAGGTAGCACTGGAAATCACTAAAACACAAACTTCATGATAAAGATTTCAGCTGTATAATGTGCTATAACCTCACACGGCGTTTTTAACTTGCCGATTTGGCGTGCGTTTGTATTCGAGAATATCGCTTATACATATTTAGTTGGAAATTTTCCATAGCAACGGCGATTATTGATAATCGGAAATTTTTGGAAATTGACCGGTGCACTTACTGTAGTTTTGAAAAAACCCCGTTAAATTTTAGTATTTAGATTTTTGTTTTATTTTTAATAAAAATGTTGACTTCTTCATTTGTAATATTTCCTGTCAAAATATAATCACTTGTTATATTTCTACTGAAAAGAAATTAAATATAAATAAATGTACATTTCTAAATATTGTCTTTTATTGACGATAAAAACTGGTTAATTATATTTTCATTTTTTTAAATTAAAAAATACATTGTTATGAAAATTTTATATGTCGTTCCAAATTACTTGCTAACTGCTCGCTGACTTCTTTAATTATCCTGCAGACGGATGACTAGCTGACAGATAAAATATCACCACATACCCTCTGAAAATAATAAAACAGTATAGTATGTATTACTTAGAAAATTCTGGCACGTTTTTTACGACATACCTGATAGCTACCTGTTCCAAAACAACTCAAAGCTACATACAATTTCAAAATATGTAAAATTGGAACTCCACGAACCACGATTGTTTCCATTTTCAATCTGTGGATACCTTTGAATATAAAACCTCAGGAAGGAGTGTCGTCAACTTGTAGCGTATGATTGAACTACGACGGAAGTCGCCATTTGTAAAACCCATTGATGACTCATTATTGTGAGTTTCGCGTGTTTACGCCGATTTCGCTGTAAACAAACTTGTGGTAAAAAATGGTTAGTTGTGCTTCTTGTGTGTGTTCTCAATCACCTACAACTACAAGTAAAGGAATAACGTTCCATCAGTACGTAATAATTACATGCAATCAGTACAATGTAAACAATGTTCATAACCTAACAAACCTTCATCAGTGGCGTGGTAAGTATGTTTGAAAAAAGGTTTATTCTCTACTTAAACTTAACAGTTTTGCTACCCCTTTGTCTCGTGACGCTACTGGTCAATGTAAGCGGAAACACCTATCCGCCATATTGAAGACCCAACTTGTTCCCTATTTTTATATGAAACGCTCCTTCCTGAGGTTTTATATTCAAAGGTGGATACACAATTAGTAAAATAATGTTACTTATCGTTTACCTACCAAACCGCACTCGTACGAGCTCTGTATTTGTGTATCTTTCTAATAGATTTAAGTTATTCAGTAAGATAAATCTGCAAAAAAAAGTGTCGACATAAAAACCTTGCTTTATCTATTTATCACATCAAACACTACCTTGGTATTTGTAAAAAAGGATCTTTATGGGCATAATCAACAAACTCCCAAAAATCATCCATTACAGGTAAAAAGGTAGGTACAATGTAACCTCAATTTATGCTTTGAGTGGAACTTTAGGGTACCCCTACCCTAGCTTATATCTCACTTATCTGTCACTCACTTATTAGGCAAATTTTAGTCACTCATCGGTCACTATTTGACTGTGAATACCAATTGGTAATATTAGGATGAGATTAGTATGAGATGAGTGTGAGTGTTACTCAATTTACGTCTCTGAATTCGGCCCTAAACCTTCTAATTCAGTTATAGTGTATTAATATGTTTGGCTTGACATTACATTTAATAATCAAACTAAAGGTTGTCAAAATATTTAATTAAATTACTTGTTCCAAAAATGTGAGGTTAAACTTTCTTAAAGATAACTAGACCAAAAATAATACAATTTCTAAATATAAAAGCCGAAAACGTCGAGTACTCAAATCAATTCAAATTTGGAAAACTTAATATTCTAAATGTTCTCTAATTCTAAAATACAATGTTTTATTCTATTTTTGCTGTACCAAACTGTTATGAAAATACACTAACCTTCTCAAAGATGAACTCGTACCTGAAGTGTGTTTCTATATCAGCTCCAAACTGATCACAGTCGTCAAGCATCTCCTTTAAGATGTCGAAGACCCATAAAAACTCGTAGCTGTCGTGACCGTTTAATATTTTGTTAAACGGTAGTGCAGCATGCCACAAACACAAACACTCGCACTAACTGATGACTTAAACACCAATAACCACTTGAAATGGTTTCTATTAATCTCCAAATCGATATGCGAATAATAATTGTGACTCCTTGGTCAGACTTTGATCGTGCAGAAGGCTATTCTTGCTAACACGTACCAAACTTCAATATTATTCTCACAATTAAAGGGATATTAGACCTTTAACGTGACTAATTAGACTGAGATTACTCAAAATATAGAAACTTTTTCAGTTGCAGTCAACAACCCTCTGGTTGCTAATATTTACTGCCACCAGCTATTCACTTATACTTGTTATCACATGATACCTTTTAGATATCTGGATATTAATTGAAAATAATTAAGCATTCTCACAGCATGCTACATTACAAAGTTAACAACTAGCTGAAGCCCTCACTTGCGCAGATGCAGGAGAGAGTTGGAGTCGGCTAGAAAGAGAAACCAGTACTAGCGGTACACTCGAGTAGAAAAGCAATTCTTGAAAAACACTACCTTTCTGTTGCAACTGTTATTATTGTAATAAATAAAATGTTGCACTACAATCTACCTGCTAAAACGTATTATCGTAAATACAAAATGCGAGTAAAATCAGAAAATGTTTTCGCTGAGAACATTGATTCAGTTAAAACATCTGGGAATAATAACACAGTGGTGATTAGAGTTCTGTAAGCAGATTCCTCGCAAGATAAGAGCTGCTTTCAATGGGGATGTTTATAGTTTCTGCATTAACTCCATTATGGATTGTAACGTAACGTTATAGTCACACAAATAACTAACATTAAAAAAACAGACAATAACAGCAATAATGAGAACAAAGCAACAGAGATAACAACTATAACAAGAACAACACAACAGAGACAATAATAATAACGAAAACAAAGCAACAGAGTCAATAGCGACAAGAACAAGAATAAAGCATTAACCGATAAATATCGAAAGCGCTCACTTTCTGCAAGGATGTAACGATCTTCTCTCAAACACAATTTTGCCATAACTAAGTTCTCCCCGCTCTTCAGCTGGAGATTATTGCGCATCCAATTCTCAGGGCCTCGGCTAGTTGTCACGACCTGTAGTTCTGTCACTTTTTGTGATTACACCGTCAGTAATTAGTAAATTGAATTTTACACATTTAATTGAATATATAATTATGAAGCTCGACTCAGAACCACAGACTTAAGAGATAGAGTAACAAGGTCAACACATCACCAAGACACACTTTACACAATGGTTGCTGCGCAAGCACAAAAGGTGCACCAACTTTGTATCCTGAATCCGGGACAAGTTGAGCATTATACCACCAGATGCAAGCGTATAAAGCACCGGCCTCTACATCGCAAGGTAAAATGAGGTTACCGTCAGTACATACATACTTAAATCAAGTGAATGTACCTAAGGAAAAAAGTAGTGAGAGGAGTACCTACATCCAACCTGTATACTTGCATAATAATTCAAAGGCAATGGCTGTTGAGTAAGTGGTGGCAAGATAAGGCTCGAACCACACTATCAAGCTGCTCACGATTCGATCACGAACTACTCTCGCTCCGTTCAAATATTTATACATGGTTAGCAATGGGCACATTCACACTATAGGTAACATTCAAGATCAGGTCGTGCCCATTGCTAACAATGTATAAATATTTGAGCGGAGCGAAAGTAGGTCGTGATCGAATCATGAGCAGCCCGATAGTGTGGATCGACCCTAAGAGCTCAATTATTTTGCATTTTAGCTAAAGAGTGCAATACAGAAAGCTGTTGGCATCTAAACAACAGGTTTTTTCAATAAAACGTGCTCCCCATCTTATCATGGAAAAGTAGAATCTTTGTCAGATATTCTCATTATATGGCAGTAGTGTAGTTAGACGGGTTCTGGCGCACTTCCGGTGGTTTGAAACTTGGCTAAGTGTCACGTGGTGAGGTCATTGGCCTCTGGTTTGAAACTTGGCTAAGTCTAGCCGAAGGTCACGGGCCTAACCGGGGTCAAGGTCACGGGCCTCACCTAGGTCACGTGCCACTTCCGGGAGTTTTTGGGCTAAATGTCAAATTTTGAAATTTTTACAAGACTTATCAAAATGTTCCCAGGCTCAACAGGATGTGAGTCATCGTCTGGGAATGCAAAACTAGTTGAGACTTGTAGATGCAGGATGTTGTTATCAGTAAATAGAACAATGACATCTAATGTTTTAAAATCAGCACGATAATTGGACAATGAAGCCATTGTTGTCTGGAGGAATTTTTGCTGACCTCCATTATCAGATAAACAGGATGTTATTGTCTGAAGCTTTAGACTTGTCCAGACATGTTTGAGAAATGTGCAAAGCTGTTTAAAAAAGGCGTTCTGGGACACATTTGACCTTGAACTTTTTCTAGGTCACGCGTCTAGCCGATGTCAAGGTCACAGGCCTAGGCCTAGGTCACGGCCGGGGTCGTGGGCCTAGTCGGGGTCATTGGCCTCGGCCACTTCCGGGAATTTTTTGGACTAAATGTCTAATTTTGATATTTTTACAAGACTTATGAAAATTTTCCCATGCTCAGCAGGATGTGAGTCATCGTCTGGGAATGCAGACATGTTCATTCTTACAGGATGTTATTGAACAATGGCGTCCATTGTTTGAGAAATCTGCACGATAATTGGACAATGAGGTCTTTGTTGTCTGGACGAATTTTTGCTGACCTCCTTTTATCAGATAAACAGAATGTTATTGTCTAGAGACTAAAATGTGCAAAGCCGGTAAAGATTGAACAATGAAACTCACTGTTTGAGAAAAAATCAGCACAACTGCTAAATTGAATGCTGTCTTTGTTTGAAAATTTTTGCTGACGCTGTTAAAAGTCTAATTTTTAAATTTTTACCAGATTCTCACGATACATTTTGGAGGTAAAAGTCTAATTTTTACAAGATTCCCACGATGAATTTAGAGGTTAAGAGTCTAATTTTGACATGTTTACAAGATTCCTATACCGGATGTGAGTCATTGTCTGGAAATGTCAGACTTGTCAAAACCTGCCTGCCTGCCTGTTTATCTTCTGCGCAATTAAACAATGAAGCCATTGTTTGAGAAATGTGCAAGGTTGCAAAAAATAAACCGAATTAATTGTATGGAGTCATTGTGGTCTAATAGTATATATCGAATTATTTCCAGCTAACAAGATGCAATATGCAAATCCAAACCATTTTAAATACCTTGTTAGGTTTTTGTTTTATTACGCGTTCATCGAGATGTATATTTGGATATTTAACTTTTTGAAACTGAAGATCGTAGAAACATCCTCGAATAGGCTGATTGGAAGCATCTTTTAGTAGATAGGTAATGTGTTCGATCCCACTGGAGGACTGTTTAAGCGGTAGACAGTATTTAACGTAATACAAAAGTGTTGGGGTGTTAGAGACATTGTTTGTAAGCAAAGTAAATATTACGTGTTTTTTCCCGTACTTTATTAAATACACAGTCTCGAAATTGAGCCGATAGTTATTTATTTCGCTTGGATTTATGTACAGCATCCC
This sequence comes from Agriotes lineatus, assembly GCA_940337035.1. Taxonomy (NCBI): domain Eukaryota; kingdom Metazoa; phylum Arthropoda; class Insecta; order Coleoptera; family Elateridae; genus Agriotes; species Agriotes lineatus. The sequence continues at coordinate 9,740 of CALNHX010006697.1, forward strand.
CTCACTTTAGCAGTAAGCAAGTTCCTAAAGAAATATTATTATGCTGTAGAGATTTACAGGTTACAGTTCGGAATGTAAACTGAGTTAAAAATTTTGGATATTTCTATACCGGTATTAGCAACAGTACCATTTAATTGCATATTGTTTTCTTTTACGTAAGACCCAAATTTTAGATTCCATTGTATTAATATAGGTTCGAAAGCACTGCTGACAGACAGACAGAAAATTTGTAATGCAGCTGCCAAACCGGGCCTTGTCAAATATCGAACAGCAATATATATTAGTAAAAAATACTCTTCCAGGTTAAAAGTTTGATATAGTTTTAGTCAATCTTATACACATTCCAGCACTAAAAAAATGGTAGGAAACGGAGTCTTAGACAGCAGAATTTTATAATACAAAACAGGAGCGATAAAATAATCGTGTGTACCACTCAGCATTTTTCAGTTTATCCGATTCGGCAACTTCCGCATATCGCAAAACAGACACCTTCTTTGTTCTTGTGTTAGCACCTTGGCTTTAAGAATGTTAGTATATTTACGAAATCCGACGCCACAGCACTGTATGCTTTAACTACATTTTTTAATAACTACAAAAATAAAAAGCAGCTTAAAATATTGTTCGTAAAAGGAGCGGTGGTGTAGTTTTATCATTGAAATTTCGATTTCTTACAACGGTATTTGTAAATAGTCCAGTTTTTGGTTGCAACGAGCATAGTTGTAGCAGAGATATCTGACGAATAGAAGACTATAGAAGATATAAACAGACAGTAATATTAATTTAAAATTGAATTAACTAATATTATTAACAAAGTTGTTAAACGCATGATACAGGCAGTCATTAATTACTTAATATATACAATTGTCCTATATCCGGTATTCATGGTTTATGTCTTAATCTGATTTTAATAGTCCATTAGAGTCGAATAACTAAGGTTATTACAATGCTAAAGACTGTGCGCAAAAAGTAAGATTAAAATCAAAAATTTTAAAATAAAACCCAGAGAATAAGAATTAAATAAAATAAAGCCAAGTAAAAGCTATTAGATCACTGCAATATATTAGTAAAAGATACTCTAATTAATAAGGATGCTATACTCAATGGTGAGGGATAGTATAATTTTGCCGGATAAAAACTTATCTAGATTGGTTACAAATCAGATGTATGTATAAGAGAAAATCTCAAACTTGCTTAAAAACATTTTGTCAGACTATAGAAAATTCCTGTCCAGACCTGCGGATGTGAGTCATCGTCTGGGAATGTGCAAGGTTGCTAAAAATAAACCGGATGTGATTGTCTGGGGTTTCTGCGTAGGTCTGCGCGAGGGTCTGCGCGGAGGTCTGCGCGATGGTTTGGCGGAAAATTCAAATTCTGCGCAGGTTTGGCGGTAAATTTAAATTATACTCAGGTTTTTTTTTTGGTCGCTACATTCGTTTTCATTATCGGTGCAAGTATGTAAGCAGTAGACAGGCAGACAGCCAGACAGGTAGACAGCTATACAGGTAGACAGCTAGACAGGTAAGCAGGCAGACAGCTAGACAGGCAGGCAGGCAGACATACTATTAAAGAAGTAGGAAGAGGGAAGTTGAAACAGATCTTAATTTAGCGCTTTCAAAAAATTATTACTACAGAACATCAGGGGATCAATGGCTTCCATTATCAGTGTCTGAGCATTTGCAACGATGAATAAATAGACCACTGGTCAACCTAACATGTTCCTGTAACGTTTTATGGGCACGACGGTGTAATAAAACGACAATTGTAAATATAATTGTATTTTATTTGTCTAATGTACATGTATAAAATTATTACAAATATATATTATACACTAGTCAATTATTGTGGTAGAGGTGCTGTTGTCATCTCTGTGTGGAGGATCTCTTCGTGCTGTTTCCGAACTGGATTTATTCAATTATTCCTGCCTCCTTTAACTCTTCTATTATACTAACAATTTCATGAATTGCATTCGATATTCATAGTATAACACAGACCGTTGGCTTATAATGCAAACATTTAACAGATGAGGAGGTGGACATCTGGTGAGCCTCACTCTGGAGGGCAACTATCTGAGACATCTGAAGCATCTCCACCACCTGCAACCTACCCCCAAGGTCAGCCGCATCCTTGGAGGCAGATAGTGCTGTTACCATACCCAATGCTGTCTGCACCATCAGGGGCGTCACCACCACCACCATACGCAATGCTGTCTGCACCATCAGGGGCGTTACCACCGCCACTTTCGTCACCACAACCACCACCAATGTCTGCACCATCAGGGGCGTCTGCTCCACCACTTTCGTCACCACCACCACCACCAATGTCTGCACCATCAGGGGCATCTGCTCCACTTTCGTCACCACCACCACCACCAATGTGGCACTGTCCTCAAGGTCAGCCGCATCCTTGGGGGCAGATAGTGCCACCGCCGCACCCTTCAACACAAAATTTGGAGGAGTGTGCGTGGGACAGTACCCCGTCACCGCCTATGCAGATGAGGTATGCTGCACAAACTTTGAGCCACCACCCTGAGCAGGAACATTTCCAAGCTCGGTATCATTTTGCTCTACCAGAACCGGTGCTACCCCTACATTTAAGCTCGGTTCTGGTAGAAATAAAACTAGGAGGTAGAGTTATACACTTCACCGCAAAATTAAGGGATCAGAAATAAAAGGGCAATATTTTTTTTATCGTTGAAAATATTGTTATGAAACTCATACTCAATAAAGATAGCACTATTTATCGCTACATACGTATATTTTAGGGACATTCATATCTTAAGATACCACAAAAATGCTGCTTGATAACAAATACTGCAGAAATCGCATAAGTCTTGTAATTAAAAGTTGCCTGTTAGGGTGTTCGAAACAATTGATACAGTAATATAAGTCAAAATAAATGGCAGCCAATGTCCAGAGAAACTCTCTTTCGGAGGTAGAAGTATCTAAAGTGGTCACACTTCTGGAGGAAGGCTATACTCAGAGAGAAGTTGCTGCAAGGCTTTTGGTTGCGCAGTCAGTGATTTGTAGAGTGTCTCGGCGGTTTCGAATGACAGGGAATTATACCAGAAGACCTGGCCAAGGTCGTAAAAAGAAAACTACCAGGCGTGAAGACCGGTATTTGGTCGTAACAGCGAGACGTGAAAGGTTCATCACTGCTCGATCGCTGAAGAATGACCTCCAACGATCCACCGGAACAGTCATTAGCTGCGATACCGTATTGAGGAGACTACATGATGCTGGTATGAAGGCAAGACGTCCTGCAACCGGTCCAATTTTGACCCCCCTTCACCGGAGGCTACGTTTAGCATTTGCTCATGATCATATCAACTGGGGAGATGAAGAATGGGCAGCAGTGTTGTTCACCGACGAGTCGAGATTTTCTCTAACCACCAATGATCGACGTGATAGAGTGTGGCGAACCGCCGGAGAGCGTTTTGCTCAATGTGCGATCCGGACGGTTGACAGATATGGAGGTGGCTCCGTTATGGTATGGGGTGGAATAAGTATGCAAGCCCGTACAGCCTTGGTTATAGTAAATGGCGGGGCCTTAAATGCTGCTAGGTACAGGGACGAAATTATCATTCCACATGTGGAACCATTTGCTGAACAATTTGGTCATGGGTTTGTTTTTATGCATGACAACGCTCGTCCCCATGTTGCACATATTGTGAATCAGCAGCTTATTGACAACAATGTTGAGGCTATGGTGTGGCCTGCACGAAGTCCGGACCTCAACCCAATAGAACATGTTTGGGACATCCTAGGTAGAAGGGTTAAGTCGCTACCAGATCCACCAAGAACGTTACAAGAGCTGACACAAGCGCTCCTACAAGAATGGGCTCAGATACCTCAAGAACAATTACGGGGTCTTATTCGAAGCATGCCTTCCCGCATGGAATCTTGTATAGCTGCTAGAGGTGGAAATACCCGCTACTAGAAGATTTAGAATGTTTTGCTTTAGTTTTTAATTACTTGTTTTACCAATTTGTGCAATATTTATATTTTTGTTATGTTTTTCTAATTTTAAAGTTTAATTTCCGAAGTTATGTTATTAAATGTTTATTAATAGTCCTATCTTTATTGCGTATCAGTTTCATAACAATATTTTCAAAGATAAAAAAAATATTGCACGTTTATTTCTGATCCCTTAATTTTGCGGTGAAGTGTATATATAATTTTTTAATGTATAAAATAAAACTATTATTTTAATGAGTGTTTTTATTTAATTAATATAAGTAGGAAAATCAATATAATCTTGAGGCTCAAAACAAGAATCACTTCAGCATTCAACTGTTTAAGCTATGTAATGAAATATCTAAATACTCGTTCTATAAATATGATATGAACATAATCGTGAAATGTCATATTATAGCATTTCCTACACTGCATACAATAAGTCAAGTTACAACGTCCTTGCTTAACAAGCAACTTTGCTAATCTGCACATGCATAACGTACACTTTGTGTATAAACAAAGCATCAGTTGCGATTGTGACGTATTGTTTGTCTCGAACGTGCGCTATGACAATACTAATTCATTTGTGGATTGTATATCTGAAAGTGGAATTATGTTAAAAATATCAATTTGAGGATTCTAGACCTTGTATTACCTAACAACAAAGACACACTCTTACTACTGTAGATCAAAAACTATCCTCCGATATAAGTTTTTTACAGAAGCCGCTTATTAAAACTGTTCAAAATTTGTCTAGCTGTCTGTCAATTTTACCAATTACACATTCTATGAGATGTTTATTTACTATTATCAAGATTTTCACTTATATTTCAGTTGCTGTTAACATTAAAAACCATCAGTTAGCAGGTTAACAGGTCGAAGTAGTTTTTTAGTCAAGCTTATACACACATATATACCGTGTGTCCACAGGAGGACGCACCATAGGGATAACCAAATAGAATAGAAAGATCGGCTAATGCTGTAATCGCCGGCACGCTAAAACGTTGTTTTCTGGTTTCTGACTCGCCACTGTATGAAACAATATTGTTATAAATGGTACAAGAAAAGGGACGGTGGTCACAGCACTGGTTGATATTTATATTCTATTGGCATTATCTTATCTCTATGGTGCGTACTCCTGTGGACACACGGTATAATTCCAACAGTAAACCGGTAGGAAGCTAACACATAATCTCGTACAAAAACTGTAGACATAAATGTACACAATTTACAGAATCATACATTTGAAATGCTTGACTCGCCCCCAATCCCAGTCACGTCTTCTTCAAATCATATAAATAAGAAAGAGATGGGGGATTCTTAACACCATTTATTGTACAGATTGCGAGCAGTAATAAAAAATAGAGTGAGAGAGATGCCTGTACCAGGTAAGTATAAGTGCTTAAAATGTAAAGGGGAAACCGATCAAGAAGGACGAAAATGTATTGCTTGCACATTGCACGAACATATGAAAGAAAACAGTGGCGGTAAACATTATCCTCAATCATATTTCAAAATTTCTAGCGATTAACTGAACCCAGCCTGATAATACCCCCATCATTTTTTTGTAATTTATTTATTTATTGACAGCCATATATATTTGCTATTTTTTTTTTGTATTAGTATCTGCCTGTCTACCTGTCCAGCTGTCTAGCCGTTTAGCTGTGTGCCTGCCTGTCTGTCAATTTTACCAATTACACATTCTAAGTAATCTTAACCCCATGCAGTGGTTGCGCTAAACTACAAAACGAACAATTAAGAATCAGGGAGCTAACACCGTTATGTAGAAATTTTAGGCAACGGCTTGCATGACGAGAGCATAAACATATAAATCATTGTCGATCGAATAAATCGTAGCAGTCTGATTGTAACATGGAAGCCGTCACCTCTCTAGAAAAATATTACGAGAAGTATTTCTATGAATTTTCAAAGTTATTTCCATGGTTTGGTTGCAATCGTATGGATATCACCGTTACGCTAGATGGACATCAGGGCTTTAAACTGATACAAAACTGCAATTTCCAGACCCGATTGATTGGTTTGATGATAATGTGATGGAGCCCATCGAGGAGCATTTAAAAATTTTGAGATTAGAACATGAACGTGTGAAAAAAATCGTATATGATTTATGATGATGTCCACCTCCTCATCTGTTAAATGTTTGCATTATGAGCCAACGGTCTGTGTTATACTATGAATATCGAATGCAATTCATGAAATTGTTAGTATAATAGAAGAGTTAAAGGAGGCAGGAATAATTGAATAAATCCAGTTCGGAAACAGCACGAAGAGATCCTCCACACAGAGATGACAACAACACCTCTACCACAATAATTGACTAGTGTATAATATATATTTGTAATAATTTTATACATGTACATTAGACAAATAAAATACAATTATATTTACAATTGTCGTTTCAATTACACCGTCGTGCCCATAAAACGTTACAGGAACATGTTAGGTTGACCAGTGGTCTATTTATTCATCGTTGCAAATGCTCAGACACTGATAATGGAAGCCATTGATCCCCTGATGTTCTGTAGTAATAATTTTTTGAAAGCGCTAAATTAAGATCTGTTTCAACTTCCCTCTTCCTACTTCTTTAATAGTATGTCTGCCTGCCTGCCTGTCTAGCTGTCTGCCTGCTTACCTGTCTAGCTGTCTACCTGTCTAGCTGTCTACCTGTCTAGCTGTCTGCCTGTCTACCTGTCTACTGCTTACATACCTGCACCGATAATGAAAACGAATGTAGCGACCAAAAAAAAAAACCTGAGTATAATTTAAATTTACCGCCAAACCTGCGCAGAATTTGAATTTTGCGCCAAAACCTGCACAGAATTTGAATTTACCGTCAAGCATGCGCAAAAAACCCCTCGCGCAGACCTCCGCACAGGCCCCTGCGCAGACCCTCGCGCTGACCTGCGCATAAACCCCAGACAATCATCCGGTTTATTTTTTAGCAACCTTGCACATTCCCAGACACTCACATCCACAAGTCTTGACAGGTCTGTGGCGACACGCAAATATAGCCTCTATTAACACCTGCAACAAAGGAGATGATAGGATAACTTATAAAAACTAAAAGATGCTGGGTGGCTACAAAAATATTATTATTATTATTATTAATGCCTTTATTATTTTTTTCTTTAACTACAAAAAAAAATTATTTATACATATCTGAGGCGAAGTTCAGCTTAGGCGCCTTGTCAGCGCCCGCTGCTCTTCCACTTAACCCCTTTTCGCGCAATATTTGTGGCACAGAATTATTAGTAGAAGTGAATTGAATAATATAATTATAAGAAATTTAAAAAAAAATAAAAAAAAAAAAACAACAGACTATTTTAAAATTCTGCTATTTAAAATTACCAGTTTAGGATTGGCTTGCCGATGTCTTATACTGAAAAACCAACTTTTATGCCTTGCTGTATTATTTACTTGATCCAAGAATCTGACCTGTAGGAGCTTTAGTTTTTTCGTGGAAACTTGACACAGTCAACCTAACGACTTAAAGATTTTTACGTAAGACCCAAACTTTAGATTCGATTAGAAATTCAAGAAAATGTTTTTATTTTTACATAACATTTGCTGAATGTACTTTGTATACATTGCAAATAAAACTGGGATATCAAACAAAAAAAAAAAAAATTAAACAGGTATCCGGACCTGATTTCCAAGCAATCTAGATAAGTTTTTATCCGGTAAAAATGAACTGTCCCTCACCGTTGGGTATCGTTATTAATTAGAGTATTGTTGTGGCCTAATAGCTTTTATTTGGTTTTATTTAATTTAGTTCTTATTTTCAGGGCTTTATTTTAAAATTTTGATATCTTACCTTTTGTCTGCAGTCTTTAGCATGTAATTGTAATAATCTTGAGTATTAGTCGTGCAGATTTTTCAAAATGTATTATCTGCTAATATTTTCTTTAAGTATTTTATCACCCCTCTTAAATATCTCTACCGGATTGGCTTGCTTATACAGCAAAAACCAACTTTTATGGTTTGCTGTATTGTATTTATAAACCTCGCGTTTTTAAAATAAGTTGTATTATCTGCTAATATTTTCTTTAGTTTTCCAAATTCTATAAAATATTCATTTACATAACGTTCTTAAAACCAAGGACGCTAACACAAGACGTAAATAAACCATAACATTCTTAAAGCCAAGGTGCCAACACAGGAACAAAGAAGGTGTCTGTTTTGCGATATGCGGAAGTTGCCGAATCGGATAAACTGAAAAATGCTGAGTGGTACACACGATTATTTTATCGCTCCTGTTTTGTAGTATAAAATTCAGCTGTCTAAGACCCACCGTACTTATGTGTGTTAGCTTCCTACCAGAGTTTACTGCTGGAATGTGTATAAGATTGGCTAAAACTACATCAAACCTGCTAACTGAAGGGTATTTTTTACTAATATATATATATTGCTGTTCGATATTTGACAAGGCCTGGTTTGGCAGCTGCATTACAAGTTTTCTGCCTGTCTGTCAGCAGTGCTTTAGAACCTATATTAAAACAATTGAATCTAAAATTTGAGTCTTACGTAAAAGAAAACAATTAAATGGTACTCTTGCTAATAGCGGTATAGAAATTTTTAACCCAGTTTACACTCCGAACTGTAAATCTCTACAGCATAATAATGTAACGAACGCAAGAACGGCCTTGAGAGCAGATGTGCGCGGGTGATTCAGAGGCTGCCGGCAGGAGCAGGTGTGATGTGTCACAGAGTTCCAGACTTTCGGATAAATCTGGAGCCAGGTGCAGTGCGTGACTCACGCGCGCCCGAGGTCAGATGCGTCATGCTTTTATCTGGATTTTCTAGTGAATGCCGAGAAGTTTCTGGAACCTCTCCAGTGAAAGATAAATACTCGCGCAGCGGGGATGCGATTCAGTTCTGAAATAATTCTGCGGCAGTTCGAACTCACGTCGAGGCTTGTTAGAAGCCCCCATATAAATAACCGCGTGTACATAATCTCTCGTGAAGTAATAATAAGAAATAAATAATAATAGTTGTTAGAAATAGATGACCAGATAAATAAATATATAATCGTTAGTGTTTAAGAGTGATATAAATAAATCCGTATGTAATAGAAATACGTGTACCGATAGTCGGCTTGTATTAATTTGTAATCTGCTTGATAATTCTCGCATGTGCTTGTAAACAATAATCGTAGTAATTCATTGTGTAAATAAATATTTGAACCCATGTTTGTCGTATAATTTTAAATAGCCCGAACGTTAAGAACGTAACAGTGGTGTCGGTGTGAGGTTTTGAACCGGGGGCTATAAGAAAATTATTGAACAAACATTAAAATAAATAAATTATTTAACAAGTGCCGATAAAACGACGGTCAGATAAATAAATTGAAGTGAGTATTGTGCATGCCTTTGACGAGATCTCAAAGCAGCAAAATGGAAGCCCAATTAAGCCAACTTTTGCAACTGATGCAAGTTAGCCAGGACAAGGCAGAGAAGGCGCAAGAGAAAGCGGAAAAAGCACAAGAGGATCTTAGGAAAGAGATCCAAGTTGGGCAGGAGAAGGCAGAAAAAGCGCAAGCAGAATCGAAAGCAGCGCAAGAGAAAGCGGAAAAAGCACAGGAGGAACTTAAGAAAGAGATCCAAGTTGGCCAGGAAGAATTGAAAGCCGGTCAAAAGGAAGCACTTAAGGAATGGCTGAAGGCCGAGCAAGAGAAAGCAGTCCAAAAACTTGAGGAATGGAAAGCCGGCCGAAAGAAGGCGGAAAAACTTGAGGAAAAATTGAAAGCCACTCAAGAAAACCTCAAGGATGAGCTTAGGGAAGAATTGCGATCCGGTCGAAAGAAGGCAGAAAAAGAACAAGAGGATCTTAGGAAACAGCTGGAAGCCGGGCGGAAAGCACGAGAAGAGCTGGAGGCCGGGCAGGAGGAGCTGGAAGCCGCAGAAGAGAAAGTAATCCAAAAGCTTGATGGGAAAATAAATGGAAGAGTTCGGTCTCTGTTGTTGAACCTGAGACGCGGCGAGTTGCACGTGGGTGGGGAGGAGCTTTCCCGACACCCAGGAGGAGAGATCGCGGCACAAGTGGTATGGGCGGAAGATGTTATTCTGCAGGGACGAACCGAGAGGGTCGTGGATGCATACCTGGATGGCGATCTCCGGAGCAACGTGGTGCGCGTGGTTGAGCCCGATTATGCTGACATTGCGGACGAGTGCATCCTGGGAATGGATGTTGTGGATAAGTGTGAGTGCGCTTTGGACCTGAGACGCGGCGAGTTGCACGTGGGTGGGGAGGAGCTTTCCCGACACCCAGGAGGAGAGATCGCGGCACAAGTGGTATGGGCGGAAGATGTTACTCTGCAAGGACGAACCGAGAGGGTCGTGGATGCATACCTGGATGGCGATCTCCGGGGCAACGTGGTGCGCGTGGTCGAGCCTGATGGTGGCAAGAAGCTCACTCATGGTATCCTGGTAGGGAAGACGTTGATGAAGACTGGGCTTGGGGTCCCAGTAAGGATGATGAACGTCAGCAGGGAACTGGCAACCGTCAAGAGGAACCCAATACTGGGAGGGGGCATGAGCCAACGAAAACGGAAGAAGATAGAAGATTTGGTGGCCCGGTACCAAGACATCGTCGAGTGCGGAGATCATCCCAGCGGCCGTACTGATGTAGGAAAACATAAATCAGTTGAGTTTGGCAAAAGAGTCTTGCTGAGGACCGACCATCCTGCTCTGAGATGGCTGCTGCAGTGCAAGAACCCTGAAGGGCAGGTGGCTGAGTGGATCGAGCGCCTAGAAGAGTTCGACTTGGGAATAAATTATCGACCTGGCACAGTCCACCGCAACGCCGATGCGTTATCCAAGAGGCCTTGCCCTGCGGACTGCAGCCACTGTTCGAGACTGGAGAGTCGTGCGGTACCCATCAATCGTACCACTGTAGTCGACGACTCGTGGGAGCTAGACGAGTTGCAGAACAGCCAGGAAAACGACCCTGACTTAGGCACAGTTATAGCCTGGAAGCAAGATGGCCGTCGACCTACCGGGCAGGAGGTTTCCACCACCAACGCAACGATGAAGACTTATTGGGCGCAATGGGACTCCTTGCAGCTGGACAACAACGTCCTGACTAGAATCTTGGAAGATGAGGACAGTGGGGCAACGAGATCACGATCGATGGTTCCAAGGAGTAGAGTGGCCGAGGTGCTGCGCCATCTGCATGATGGCTCCTCTGGGGAACACTTCAGATTGAAGAAGACGTTGCAAGAGGTCCAAGAAAGGTTCTACGGGGCAAGCTGCGAAGGTGACGTCCGAGAGTGGTGCCGGAGGTGCGAAGCATGCGCTACGGGAAACGGACCTGTTGGAAGGCGTAGAGCTCCGAGGTGGCAGTACAACGTCAGTGGTCCTTTCGAGGGTATAGCCATTGACATCGCCGGACCATGCCCCGAAACCGAAGCGGGAAATAAATACATCTTGGTGTGCGTGGGCCACTTCACCAAATGGCCCGAAGCGTACGCCGTTCCGAAGAAAGAGACCGGTACTGTCGCTGATGTTCTGGTGAAGGAGTGCTTCAGCCGTTTTGGAGTCCCCCTGGAGTTACATTCCGACCAGGGCCGGAATTTCGAGTTTGGACCGTTCCAGAACGTCTGTAAGCTACTGGGGATACGCAAGACCCGGACCACTGCCCTCCATACTCAATCGGACGGCATGGTGGAAAGGATGAACGGAACCATGGAGAAGCATCTCTCCAAGGGCGTTTCCGAGCATCCGCGTGACTGGGGCCAATACATGCACCTGTTCCTGATGGCCTACCGATCGGCAGTACAAGAGACAACCGGCGTCCAGATCGAGGTGCGCTGTTGCGAAGCCTGGAGACCACGGTGGGCTGCTGCTTCCTCAGCCAGACCATGTGCAAGAAGGGCACCGCCTGCAAGTACCGCCATCGGACCCCCACAAGAGCGAGAAGACAGGCACCCGACGCAACTCGTTCTGGGACAGAACGATCTAAGGCGGGGGCAGTGTAACGAACGCAAGAACGGCCTTGAGAGCAGATGTGCGCGGGTGATTCAGAGGCTGCCGGCAGGAGCAGGTGTGATGTGCCACAGAGTTCCAGACTTTCGGATAAATCTGGAGCCAGGTGCAGTGCGTGACTCACGCGCGCCCGAGGTCAGATGCGTCATGCTTTTATCTGGATTTTCTAGTGAATGCCGAGAAGTTTCTGGAACCTCTCCAGTGAAAGATAAATACTCGCGCAGCGGGGATGCGATTCAGTTCTGAAATAATTCTGCGGCAGTTCGAACTCACGTCGAGGCTTGTTAGAAGCCCCCATATAAATAACCGCGTGTACATAATCTCTCGTGAAGTAATAATAAGAAATAAATAATAATAGTTGTTAGAAATAGATGACCAGATAAATAAATATATAATCGTTAGTGTTTAAGAGTGATATAAATAAATCCGTATGTAATAGAAATACGTGTACCGATAGTCGGCTTGTATTAATTTGTAATCTGCTTGATAATTCTCGCATGTGCTTGTAAACAATAATCGTAGTAATTCATTGTGTAAATAAATATTTGAACCCATGTTTGTCGTATAATTTTAAATAGCCCGAACGTTAAGAACGTAACAATAATATTTCTTTAGGAACTTGCTTACTGCTAAAGTGAGGGATGCTGTCTTAAACTACATCAAACTTTTCACTTGCTAACTGAAGAATATTTTTTACTAATATATATTGCTGTTCGATATTTGACAAGGTCCGGTTTAGCAGCTGCATTACAAGTTTTCTGCCTGTCTGTCAGCAGTGCTTTCGAGCCTATATTAAAACAATCTAAAATTTGCGTCTTACGTAAAAGAAAACAATATGGAATTAAATGGTACTGTTGCTAATATCCACATTTTTTTAACTCAGTTTACACTCCGAACTGTAGCCTGTAAATCTCTACAGCATAATAATATTTCTTTAGGAACTTGCTTACTGCTAAAGTGAGGGGATGCTGTACATAAATCCAACCGAAATAAATAACTATCGGCGCAATTTCGAGACTGTGTATTTAATAAAGTACGGGAAAAACACGTAATATTTACTTTGCTTACAAACAATGTTGAAGATTTCTCTCAATGTCTCCAACACTTTTGTATTATGTTAAATACTGTCTACCGCTTAAACAGTCCTCCAGTGGGATGGACCACATTACCTATCTACTAAAAGATGCTTCCAATCGACCTATTCGAGGATGTTTCTACGATCTTGAGTTTCAAAAAGTTAAATATCCTGACATACATATCGTTGAACGCGTAATAAAACAAAAACCTAACAAGTTATTTAATAGTAGTTTGTATACCAAGGCACTGAAGTATAACTTTTTATCACGAATGTGGATTTAGTTGCCGAGGCCCGTAGGGCCAAGGAAAATAAACCACATGAGGGATAAAAAGAAACTTCAGTGCCGAGGAGTACACTATGTTTTATTTGAAATTGAGAAATCGTGAAATTACAACATTTTAATCAACTTTTGTAGGTTATGTTGGGTCGATTGACGTTTATCTGTCGCCTCGCCACCTACAAAAAAGTCGTAAAACAATGGATTACTTCACTGCCGATTTCTCGTATTTTAATGACGATTTCGTCGTACTTCACTGCCGATTTCAAATAAAAATGATTTAGATTTTCATATTTTGAGTGTTTCATCTTTTTAGCTGGAAATAATTCGATATATACTATTAGACAACAATGGCTTCATTGTTCAGTTATTTTTTGCAATCGTGCAGATTTCTCAAACAACAACTGTATACATTTATTTTTGCAGCATTCAGCAAAATTCTCAGACAATAACATCTGCCAGACGCCCACATCAGTTTAAACAAGTCTGAACAGCATCCGGTGTGCATTTTTCAAACAAAGACGCCATACATTTATTTTAGCAACCGCGCGCATTCTGAGACAATGACTCACATCCGGTGCAAAAAATTCTCAAACACTCAGCACGTTAGCATTCTGACTGGTGCTGTATAAACCTGGTGTGTTGCAGCAATTTCTAGCATTCTCCTGTACGCCCTCCTGCCAAAAACATGGCAGATTTCAACCAGAAACTTTGCAACTTAAATGAGGTTAAAGAGTAGAGAAATGTACGAGATTTGAAGATTGACGAAAAATATCTAATAATATATGTGTATCGATGTCCGACTAAATACGGCAATAAAGTGGCGGTAGAATTGGACAACTTCAGATTCATTCTACCAGCACGCTACGATTGCCTAACAGACGCAGACCTACAACAATTAGGAAAACGTCGCTACAATATCATCTCGGGTGGCAAGTGTGGGAGCAGCACGAAACTTGTCTTTGAGGATATCGTCCAGACAGAGATGACATCTGTAGCGCAATAATTAGCTGATATATAGTTGTAATAATTTTATACATGTACGTTTTAGACGAAATAAATACAAGTATATTTACATTGTTGTTTTATTATACCATTGTGCTTATAAACCCGATGACAGAAACATGCCAGGTTGGCCGAGAGGTCTAAGGCGCCAGATTTAAGCTCTGGTTCCCTAAGGGAAGCGTGGGTTCGAACCCCACACCTGGCAATTCTTTTTGTTTGTCTAACAGACATCAGTACTTGACAAATTCATTTCAAGAACATTTTTTCAGATCATCATCGCAACTGATAATGGAGGCCATTGACTGCGCCAGCAAAAAATTTCAAACACAGGCAGCATTCAATTTAGCTGTTGTGCTGATTTTTCTCAAACAATGGGTTCCTTTGTTCAATTTTTAACAGCTTTGCACATTTCTCAAACATGTCTGGACGAGTCTAAAGCTTCAGATAATAACATCCTGTTTATCTGATAATGGAGGTCATCAAAAATTCCTCCAGACAACAATGGCTTCATTCTCCAATTATCGTGGTGATTTTAAAACAATGGATGTCATTGTTCTATTTTTAACAGCTTTGCACATTTTAATCTCCAGACAACAATGGCTTCATTGTCCAATTATCGTGCTGATTTTAAAACAATGGATGTCATTGTTCTATTTACTGATAACAACATCCTGCATCTACAAGTCTCAACTAGTTTTGCATTCCCAGACGATGACTCACATCCTGTTGAGCCTGGGAACATTTTGATAAGTCTTGTAAAAATTTCAAAATTTGACATTTAGCCCAAAAATTCCCGGAAGTGGCACGTGACCTAGGTGAGGCCCGTGACCTTGACCCCGGTTAGGCCCGTGACCTTCGGCTAGACTTAGCCAAGTTTCAAACCAGAGGCCAATGACCTCGCCACGTGACACTTAGCCAAGTTTCAAACCACCGGAAGTGCCCCAGAACCCGTCTAACTACACTACTTATGGCCTGCCCACTGCCACTTCAGTGTTGCTGTTCTACATCATCTGTTGCTCTTGTTTTATTTCTTATTCAGTCATTTGACCTTCAGCCTTCTAATCAACAACTTCTGCTATTTTCATTGAAATGAATTGGTATATAGGAGATCAAAAATAAACTTGATCATGGGAGCCCATGAAATACATGAGGACCATCTACACTGCACCGTATAAAACTACAGTTGAACTACTATTAACTGTATTAGTAGTTCATGTGCACAAATTTGTAGGTAATTTAAACCAAATTTATGCATTAAATTGATAGGTAACATGCAGATAAGTTAAACAAGATATTGAAAATGAATTTTAAACTTAAAAAAGATTGACAGTTCAATGTCAACAAAAAACGCAAGTTTAATTGTTTTCATTGTTTTCAATGGCTTCTGTGATCATGTTTATTTTTGATCTCCCTGAACGATACTGGCGTGAGCTTTGCAACCCCAAGATACCTGAGCAAATGGGCGTCCAAGAACTGAAAAGTGTAAGGACTCAATTTAAACCTGATGCATAAAAGGCATTATTAGCTGAAACGTTAAAGGGCCACATTAGCGCAATGGCAGTCCAAGAGACGAAATGGCTTGGAAAAGGTATATTGCACACAAAGATACTGTGATAGTTGTAGACTAGGACTGCCGATCTATTGTTAAAAAAAATTTATTAAAAATTATCTTTGGATTAAAAATGAATGGTTATTGAAGTTAGTAAAGAGCAATTTATAATTAAAAAGTAAATAATTAGAACAAACTATAAGATAGTCTGAAACAATATGAATGTCATAAGCTGAATTAATATTTAAATAAGTTACTTGGAATTTGTAAGATTATTTAAGACAATGTACTGTATGTAGTAAAAGGTAATCCAGGATGTTAGTTTAAAACAATATTTTTTAAAATTAGAATTGGTATAGCAAAAATTATTATTAGATAACAACTGATTTCGATTTTTAAAAAGGTAGACATAATTATTTTGTATTGAAAATATATTACTTTTTCCACGACCGAGGGCAAAAGTCGGTTTCTATAGCATCAAAATTGTGACAGAAGTAAAACATTTACTCCCTAGAGACTAAATAAGACATAAATTTCCCTAGGGAGTTTTCATTATGACTGACAACAATTATGTCAAATTCGAGGTTATCAGGTTAGGTTTTGCGTCATTTTGACACAAACTGACGCAAAACCTAACCTGCTAACCTCGAATTTAACATAATTATGAGCTTTTGTCATAATGACTTACAGTGCCACCAACTTTAAAATTTACCATAGGCTACTAATTTTAAAATAATTGTAACTAAAATGGCATAAATGACATTTAAAAAATACAGTTTTTTCGTTTTAAATCTTCCTCCAACGTGAAAAAAATAGTATATGCAACTCGGAGAGAATGCTATTTTGCTTCAGTGCAATTTCTCTCCCTCATTGCATAATCTACTATTATAATCAAAGTGTATTAATGGAATGATATACATACAAGGGTGCAAAGGACTAAATTAAGTAACAAAAAAAATGGAATAAACGAGAATTTTAAAAACTAAGACAGGCTTTAATGTGAAGAAGGGGACCATACAGTTAATAAAGGAAGAACTACAAATATTGGAATTGGTGACATGAGTCCGTACTAACTGGGTTGACTGGAGGAGCTGTGGTGTGGATTTCTGTCAATACGTAGATACCTGAATTGCTGGTTTGAGTTCTTGCGGGTCGCAGTAGAGGTGAAGACATCGGTGAAGTGGATTTTCATTGGGTTTGCTGTCACAAATTCATCATGTGGGTCGGTGTTTATGGAATTGAATGGGAGGATTGGATACCATGTTAGTTGCTGAAAAGAAGATTACATCTTGGATTTGCAGTTGTATGTAATAAAGGATCTACCATCTAGGAGAGCTGGGTGACTTAAGAGTAGTAGCGTGACACTTGGAGGTGTTTGGTTCATTGTAACACTGTAGATTGTAATTTAAGTAGGGTTCCTGGTTGAAGATTCAAATACATGTGACAAAATAGCTTGGTTATATTTGTGCCGTTTTCTACAGGAGAATTGGATCCATTTTGAAAGTGGAAGATATCCAAGTATATGTAATTATAAACATTAATTAGTATTAACAGTGGAATAATCAATTACTTACAAAAATACTTACTCTTTTCAACATATTGGAACTGATTTGTGGTAATTAAAATAACAGTTTACTTTATCATGAAACGCTAAAATCCGGGTACAGAGAAGTCGGCGGAAAGGCGTTTTTAAATACAAAACTTACAAAAATCCATCTGAAATTCCGAACAACACGAAAATCACCGGCTAAATGACATAGACATGTCATTTTATTTCGGTGCGCACGCAACGCAGATTGTAGCCCGAATATGTTACTAAAGCTCAGAACACACCAGGGGCGGCACCCATTGATTTAAAATAAATAGATAGAATGAGGGAAAACTCCAGTATAGTAGACCACAACCTATTAATGGGTACTAAGTACACACAAATCTTAAACTGCAACTAACCTAAAATAGCTCCTGGGCATGAGACAGAAGTGGTCTACGATACTGAATTTTAACCAAAGTATTTACTAGAGGCCTCTATAGTTTTATACTCCTTGGGAGCTGCGCCACATTGTTTATAGGGTATTTTAACGACAGTTGGCAACGTAGCTATTGCTGGAAGTGTCGATTGTGTTAGTTGAGGTACATCTTAGTTTGGTATTTACTTGTTGAAAATATACATTTTTCGCCTCTTCCAACAACAGATTCGTTCAGCAGGCCGTAAACCAACACTTTAAATGATTAAAGCGAGTTCGGCTGGAATTTTTGGGATACCCCGGACCTCCTAGTATTCCTGGATTGGCACTACACAAGCATGTATATTATCGATGAAAAGTTTGCATTTAGGACTTAGTTAAATTAGCACCGAAAATAATAAATTAATTAATAAATCAAACAAAATTGTTTATTACTACAAAAAATATGTAAAGATATATGTATTATGTAGTTTATTTAAACAAAATTGTTTATCACTACAAATTTTTTTCAACACCTACCTATAAAAATAAAAAAAACTTTAAAAAAAATATATATTACTCATATTTTCCGGGTTTTCCGGTTTTAGCACCTACAATACAAACATAAAATAGTAATAAATGATAGAAAATGCTCTAATTTTTCAACAATAGTTGTCCTTACTACACCAGACAGAGCAGAATAATTGGTTTTATAAGAACATTTCGACCAATTACCGTAATTAGAGGAAAACCGTCACTATCAGCATCTCCAACCCCACATGCAAGTAGAGATTCTTCCTTTCCGGCTTCCTCCACACAGGAAGTGTGTACTATCTAGATGCGACAGCAAGCTTTTGAAGAAAATCGCATAACCGGAAGTATGGTGTTTTACACTTGTGATTTTTCAGTTTTTTCTTTGGATTTTTTCAAAAACCGCGATGTTGTTCAAACTTGACATTTTTATTATATTTTTAATGTATATTGATGTGAGATAGGTGAGTTTTCAATTGAATACATCTAAAATGGGTTTCTTTTGTTTTTTATTAACTCCTATTTTAAATAGAACACCCGGTATATTATTAAATTTTTGAATTCAGCTGAAAATTATAGAGAAAATTTGTCTCTTCAACGAACACTCTATTTTGTATGGTTTCTGTGGAATTTGTAATTTTTTAACATTTTTGACAAATGCTTAAAAATTAAAAATCTAATTTTTGGCTAATTATAAGATCACTGTAAAAGGAAATTGTGTTCATGTATCACACAAGATTTTTCTACCTACCGTTTCAAACGGTGTCTATCGCTAGTTTTTGTATACGCATTCCCGCCCTTTCTTGTATTTCTAGAACACTCAATTTGCACGATTAATAGCAGACATATTTGTTTTCAAAAACAAAATTTACAATCCAGACGACGCATCACAACACAATAAGTCCGGGTTGCTCTTGCTGCATCTATAGATGCAGACCGGTGGGACCGGTTGGTACGGATTCTCGGAAACTTTAAAACTGCGTGGAGTACCTCCACCTACTCACGGTCGGTAGGGAAACTCCCACGATCGTCAAAATGTGTATAGCTTTTACAGGTTTTTGTCCTTATTTTTCATCGGATCAAAAAATAAAAAAATACATATAAAATCAATTTACAATTTACATCCAGTACTGAGCCAATTTAAAAAAAAAAAATTAAGCAATTGTTTCTTCAAATTTTGATTTTTTCTTAGAAGAATCTATACGAAAGTTGGGAAAACAGCCGTCAGTACTCGAAGTAATATTGTGTTACGGATACCTATTAGAAAAAAATGTGAAGTCAATCAAATGAAAATTAAAGGCAACACATTGTAAAAACGATTTAAGCTACATGGATGACTAGTCTTAAGGAAAATAGGAATAAGCTAGTAAAAGTCGTGGATTCTGCATTTTTTAACAAAATCAACTGCAGATTTGTTAGAAAAGTTCGATGCAAGATCTTCAAAGCACGTGTGATGTATCATGAGTCTTCAATCTATAATTATGAACCAGAACTAAATAACAAATAGCAGAGCACGGTAACTCAACGTGTGAACCACGTCAGAGGCGAAAATCGACTAACTATCGGAAGAAGAAAGGCGAAAATTTATAGGCAAGCGCCGTCGCGGTGGGCGGGGCTTAAAAATTTCTAAGCCCCGCCCGCCGCCCGGAAGTCGTTTGTTACTTAATGACAATGGCCGTGAAAGCCTCAAAAATCAAACACAAGAGAAGCCCACTTTAGAAGTATTCAACTGGAAAATCACCTATCTCACATCAGTACACATTAAAAATGTAAAGTTTGAAGCAAATCGTTAAAGCCGTTTTTGAAAAAATCTAAAAAAAAACCGGAAAAATTACAAGAGTAAACACCTACTTCCGGTTATGCGATTTTCTTGAAAAGCTTGCTGTCGCATCTACATAGTACACAAAACTTGTATATGAAGTTTCAACGCCATACCTCTTTTCGTTTTTGAGATATTCTGTTCACAGACACACAGGCAGGCAGACAGACAGACCAATAAACCAAAACATGTTTTTTAGGTTCCACGACTCGAAAATGTGAAGATCTGTTGTAAACTCAATTTAGAATTTTTGAGATGAATCCAATATTTCCTTTATCGTAAAAAGAAGTAACAAACGCATACTTGGTAAGAAATTTCTTTATACAAATGCTGCAGTAGCTGAATATCAGCAGATGTTGGCAATTTTCCAAAAAACAGAGTACTCTGTGCGTTTCAAGAAGTATTTCAAAGAATGAATAAATGTATTATGATTAAATAAGTTGAAACGTTTTGAAAAACAATAGTTGTATTCTTTAAAACAAAACAGCCCTTGTATCTAAAAATGTAGATAAGTGTAAATTGCTAATTGCAATAATTTAATAATTAAGAGTGACGACTACCCATGCAATCTAGAACAGCATTTCTCAAACTGGGGTCCACAAACGCAATCTAAGGGGTCCGCGAGTTAAGCCCGAAGAGAGCTATTGTAGATCAATAAGAATAGATAATATAGATTTATATAACACACTGACACATATTTAAAAATAACTTTTTTCGCGGTTATTTTTGAACCATTTCAGGCATGTTTTTCCAGCCGGTAAAGCTCGACAGACCTCGCCAAAAAAAAAAAAACTGCACGTGCTCTTACTCGATAACGAAAACATTAGTGGTTAAAATTTGGTTCGGTGTTAAAACGTGACGGACTTTTGGTTACGACTGCGATTTGATTACGCAGAGTTATCACAAAACGCTTTGGCGCATCTAATGCCATTTTGTAAGACGTATTTATGGGAACGAGCGTTCTTTATACTTGTATACATAAAATCAAAATACAGAAATCGCTTAAAATGTAGAACCAGAACTACAATTAAAACTTTCTACTTTGCGATTTGAACCGGGCTCGGTGAAACCATTCACAGTTGGGCGCCAAATTAACTGTGCTCTACTCAGAACCACAAACCTAAGAGATAGAGTAACAAGGTTAACATAACACATATACACACCTGACACAATGGTTGCTGCGCAAGCACAAAAGGCGCACCTCAACTTTGTATCCCGAATCCGGGGCAAGTTGAGCATTGTACCGCCAGATTCAAGCACATAAAGCACCAGCCTCTACACCGCAAGGTAAAACGAGGTTACCGATTATATATACATTTCTAATCTTATTTCTGTAAAACAACAAACACCATCTGTCACATTAACAATAAATAGTTATTATTATTGTACGCCTGTATTGATAGTACATATTCTATTAATTTTGTAAGTGTTCTTGTGTTTTTAATAGTACTAGACTTACTTTAATAATAAAAATATAGAGCTCTCAAATATTATTTAATTTTAGTACCTGCACCTAATGTAGCAGCAAAACTGTTTTCAAGGTCACAGGAGTACATAAGTCATACACTGTCTATAGTCGATAACATTTTATGGGGGTCCTCAAATTTTTTTAAGCAAATCAGGGGTCCGTCGATGTCTATAGTTTGAGGAATGCTGATCTAGAACGTTTATTAGTATGCAATTGGCAAAAGGCATATAGCATGGAATAATCCTATAAAATGAACATATCATTTTAAAATAATTGTACAAAACATAAATTTTGAAGCCAAAATCTTAAACTTATGTGGTTGTTCCGTTGCAAGCAATTATGCTATTTTATATTTTTTTGTATTCCTTCGCTTTCCTAAAATGTTAACTGCCACATTTCAAAAATGTTCACAGGGATCCCATTTTTTTTTGTTAAACGTTATAGGAAAATACCCTAATAGAAAACAAATTAAATTTTAGCTTAGAACTGCAAAGTACAGTCGTGTGCAAATAAATCTGGGGCAGTGTTTTTTTCACATGCAGATTCAGTTAAGAATTTGCAGAATATTTCCATGGATTTCCTCTTATCAGAGAGAGTTACGGGTTTCAGTACCTGTTAAAGTTTAATGTAACTCTTTCTGATAGCAGGAAATCCATGGAGATATTCTTCAATTCTTAACTGAATCTGCATGTGAAAAAAACACTGTCCCAGATTTATTTGCACACGGACTGTACTTCTGCGAGTTAATATTGCACAAAGGAAAAATTAGGCAAATTTGCACTACCAGTAATTAAAGAGTCGTGTAAAGGTTGCCTACATATCAAACATGCGGCCCTTTGCAAGCACACCTGTGGCCCGCACAAAGGACACTGTAGCGGTTAATTGAAGTAATTCTGCAATAATTTTTATTAAATTAGTTGTCGCGTGCGGCCTTTATGACAACACAAATGTACTCATATGGCCCTTGGGGTACCCTTACTTTGACATGCCTGGCCTATAGTACAGCATACAGCACGAGTTATAGATAACTTACAGTGTTCCAAAGAGTTACATTTAGCTCGCAGAGCTCCATATAAACCATTATTTTTGAAGCGGTATTTAACTCGTAACGCCTAAGGTAAACATTCACATTCCAAAAATTGTATGTTTGCTATGAAATATGTAAATGTTTTTTCAGAAGCATGACAAAACCATAATTAAATAATTACAGCAAACCCTTGCTGGTATAAAAAATGTGTTTTTTCAGGTATTGTACACAAAATTTCTAGATTTAAATAAAATTTTCCTACAGAAAAAACTGATTTACTTCCAGAAGAATTATAAATCTATCAAACAAGTAACCTTTCAAAAAGCTATAACAAAACTATATCCTTTACATCCCAATAACAAAGTACGTTTCTGTGACTAACAATAGTTCATGCTACAGCAGTCATGCTTAAAAGTCAACTAACTGAGGAACTTAAACTAGCATCTTCCGATCCATTGCCACTCGGAAGAGTGCTTTCATCCTCGCTCTTCCTTTTCTTCCACTTTCCATTATTGTATGGCATATGTCGCTTGCTACATTCACCAGCCTGTCCGTCCTCCTCGACCTCAAACTCCATGTTCAGATCCTCGCGAAGAATTTTTAGTAGTGTCGTTCGGGGCAAGCCGAGGATTTTTGCTCGTTCCGTAGCGATAGGTTTGGCGATTCTTCGAGAGAAGCTTTGACATATGGCACATGCATTAGTCGGGCCAGGGGTCTGCCGGATTTCTCCTTGTCTTCCACATTGCCCTGGCTGAAGAGCTTTCTTTCCCAGTTGAGCAGAGTTGCTCTCATCGGCGGCGACACATTAAACCTTGCCCTAAAGTTCCTATTGATGTCGTTCCATGTCTGGTTATTGTGGAACCTTTCGTGCACCCAGACAGCTGCTATAATTTTCTGCTCTTGGGTGTACTTGCTAGTTTCGTTAGGTTCGGTTTCGTCGAGCATCACTGCGCCGTTTTGGAGTCATTGGAAGACATAGGCGCCGCTACAGATATTTAGAACAGCTGTAGATTGATCTGACATTTTCTATTTGCATATTGGTTAGGGAAAGTGGCATGTATGGATTTTGACAATTCCTGTTTTAGTATGGATTCATAATTTGTTGAAATAAGAATATTACGTAATTAACATTTTCAGCTATATATATCCCTTTTCTGTACATTTTGCATATATTACTGAAATCGATTTTACTAAAATGTTCAAGTAGCGGTAGCTCTGAATTGTAATTTTGATATTTACTATGTGTATAGGCAATTTTTGACGTACGTATATTTTCTAAGACCAACAGGATTGGTTGAATTAAATAAAATTTGGTATACAGATTGATGTTGGATAATGTGAACGTAGGCAGTCAAATGAGATATACTAAATTTCAAATAAGCATACAGTATAAACCGTTCAATAGTTATTTGCCAAGTAGGTAGACATGGAATTTTTTTTATATGTTTAATAAAACTAAAACTCCCTAGAAACTCTTTCTGACACTTTGTCAGAAGCAGCTGTTATGTACAGGAGACTCACGAAAGTGTCTAATTTGACATTTTGAGGTTAAACATGCAATGTTGCCAGTCCTTTCATACTTTGTTTGCCACTAGGCACATAGCCAACTAATATTTAGGTTAGCTTACGCTAATACAGCCATTACAATCACCATAAAAACATGATTCTGTAAAGCAAGCCATGACAAAATGTCATTTGGCGCCACCTCTTAGTGTTATTCTGAACTTTTAATCAGGGCCTACCGCGATATTCAAATTAAAAACAAATACTGCTGAATAGGTAGATTTGAAAACTTGTCATATTTCAATCAACTATATCCTCAAATTCATATTGCCGTAGTTTGAGTCAGTAATTTTTATATAAACAGGTTCTTTCAGAGCTATTTAAAATGGTTAGAAAGTGGTTTACCTGTGGAAATCCAAACAAACCACTTTTTGAATTTCCAAGCGATATGCAGATTCGTACCAAATGGCTCAAAGCTAATTCAGGAGTGATATTGTTAACACGTTGAAGGACACTAACGCTGAGCAGCGTCCTTAATTGTATCTACCAGTATAACTGAACGCTGCACTGCATCTAATTTTCCATATAAAATAATAGTACATAATCCAGTTGTTACTGTCACCACTGGTACGTACACAGTCATATCAGTGTCACACAAACACGAGTTATTTGCCCCAAACAGCTCTCTTACAGTTATCTACCTCTTTGCTCCTACTTGTGCAGAACGCTGATAAGCATCGCAGTGTATCACAACACAACCCTATATGAAGTCGGCAACTGTCCTTCAACGTGTTAATTAATAATAAAACTAATTAAATTACCTTTATTTATAATATTTATTATTCATGTATTACATATATTTCTAAACTTATTGAACACTCTACTTTGTGTATTAACATTTCGATGAGAATTCTCTAAAAGTACTTGACAAAAATACTTGTTTGATTAAAAACGCTACACCAACTGGAACTGTAGATAATACATATTTTTTATCACATTAATTAGAAGTACCATTATGTACATTTTTTAGCAAATTTTACCTAATTTTGAAATTAAATAAGAACAAGAACATTTACAAAAACCATTCAAAAGAAACCAAGCTGAACTTATATCTCCAGCCCAAATTGCAGATCTGCAGTATATGTACCTACTATTCAAATGTTGACTTTAAAGCTAAAGCGGATTAGTGTTAATTATTCAAAGTTTATTAAAAATAAAACCACTTAGAATGATATACAGAAAAATTGGGGCAAATTAAATGTTTTCCGTAAAATATTCCAAGATGCTGACGATGGAGACAAAAAAGCAGAATTTCGTGCAAAAATTGTTCTTAATTATGATAGAAAAAGCTCCTCGTTAGTCAGAAGTTTTGATTCATATGTGTACAGTATGGAGATTTCGCTCTCCTAAAGGATATCAGCACTGCAGAAACTATTTAGCGAGTTTACCATCAAAAACATTGTTATGGTATCTTGGTGACTGTAATTGTTCAGATGAATTAATTAAGCAACGTTTAATGGCTAAAGTCGCCTAATTAACAGTTCCAGCAGAAAGAATTTGCTTCTTAATTATTGACAATATGTCAATTAAGGAGAAAGTGCAGTATAGCAGATCTGAAGATCGCATCTATGGTGTAGATAATACTCAATATACAACCGTTTGCAATAAACCTCAAATAGCAAACAAAATGTGTTGTTATGTTATATGTAAGTACATGGATTGTCAACAAGATACATCATTCCAGCACGATATTATTTTCATTCTTCTTTGAGAATTAATTACTTTTACTCGTTAACAATGAGAGTACTTAAGTCTTCTGACTGTGGTTTCGTTGTTCTAATTGTTGCAAATAATTTTTAGATTTAGATTTTTTGTGGTGGCAATTCTAAAAAACTACATGGAACATCCTTTTCTAAAGCCTGTACATGATCTGCAAAATGGACTACCTTTTAAGTAAGCTTGTACGGTACTTAACGAAAAAGAATTTGTACTCATCAGATTTTGAAAAAATTTATATTTTACATGCTGTTCAGATTTTTTCACCCACCGCCACTGCCTCTTTAGTTTTAAAAGCAGGACAAATTGAATTTCAAAATGTCAACAGCATCTACTGTGAAATGTTTAGAAAGCATATACGACGTTTTCCAGATTCATAATGTGTGTAATAGAACAATTTCTGCAAAAATTAGATAGCAGCACTGCACCGTTGGTTCATGTTTCTGACGAAAGACTATTGATTGGACGTAATACTTCAGAACTATATCGATCCTATGCAAAATTCTTCTGCATCTGTTGGTTTGCGAGGTTTATCCAATGAAAGACTCACGTCTTGAAATTGACTGCTAAAGTACATCATTATACATCACATTTTTACTTCAAGAAGCTGGTTTTTACTATGTATTAACAGGTTCATTTAGTTCGGATGCAGTGGAGGCAGTGATTGCACACATGCAATAGAAAGTTGCTTCAAATGGCGCAACAATGCTCGAATTGCTGGGCATGCTCTTCGTCTGCTATTACGCTGTGGTATTATGAAGACTGCCATCCTCAAAAATTGCACATTATAGTAACTTCACTAGTTCTGCAGCATTTCCAACTACATCAAGCATAACTGAAAACGAAGATGTCGAATTACCTGCACATTTAACAGTTAAAATTCAAGATCGTGCAGACTTAAATTATCAAATTCCATTTTTGTAGGTTTTACCATGGCCGACTAAATTAAATACTATGGCCTGAACATA
The DNA here is from genome assembly GCA_940337035.1 of Agriotes lineatus. NCBI lineage: Eukaryota > Metazoa > Arthropoda > Insecta > Coleoptera > Elateridae > Agriotes > Agriotes lineatus. Next base: position 36,640 of record CALNHX010006697.1, read on the forward strand.
GGGAACACCCCCTAGAGACATCTAGTAATTAATACTGAAACGTATTTTATATATGGCGGCAAATTTAAATATTTGACATATGGAATACAATAGCATATGTTATTTCTATAGAAATGCTTATTTTTTCAATGTCGAAAATTGAAATATGAATAGATTAAGTCACCTTTGAAAATGTATTGACAACTTAAATATTATTCTAACAATCATAAGTTTTAATTTAATTAAATCCTTTAAGCAGCGGAGCGGAGCATCTGTCGCTGTGGGTTATGGTGTGACAGCTGCTGTGGCCGTGTGCTATTAGCACGGGTGAAACATAATCTACCATTATTTATTTTATTTTAACCTGTTTTACAGTATAAATACCCAATTACAAAACAGTTTTATCTCAACCAGACTTTGAACACCTGCAATATCAAGCACCAGACAATTCTTTGCACATTGGGAGAATTTCTATAGTAGCCCCGGTATAATAATATCGTCGTTTTTTGCCATATAAGAAGCATGGTATTGTTTTTTGAAGCCTTCACAACAAACTCCTTGCGGGTTTCTGCTGATAAAGGTTAAACAAGCTGTGCAGTTAACCATTGGCACCCATAAGGTTATCACTATCGTAACAGTTCAGGTCTTCTTGTTATCGCCGAAAAACTTTTTAACTTTCACTCCACACTCAGTCCAGCTTTGTGTACATCCTTAGTTGTGAAAATATTTTACTAAATTTTAAAATGGATAGTGCCAACTGCCTAGTGAATTGTGTGTTCGGCAGCAATGGGTTGAATTTTTACCAGAATTTTGTGGTATTAATAAACAGTAAGAAAACTACATGTTGCATGTTAACTACATTTTTATTGCACATATCTCTAAAATTACAGACTATACGGCCTTATGTAAAAATCATTTCAAACCACAGCAGCTTAACAGTGATAATTTCTGCAATTTGTAACTGATTGTTGTTTTGTTGTGTTAAGACTGGTTACGGACAATTTTTCATCTAATGTCGCACTTTTTAAAATGTTAAGTGGGGGATCAATTAGAAATTACATTGGGCATCCTTTTCTTTCGCCACTACCACTATTTTTGTTCTTCGATTATTGCCATGCTTTAAAATTGCCAGAAATTTGTTTTTAGAACGTGATATGTATTCCTCGAATGGAAAATTACTTCAACGTATTTGAGATTATTATATAATTTACAGAAGGGATTACCAGTTAAATCTGTTCGATATTTAACAAGAATGCATTTATATCCCACAAATTTTGAAAAGATGAATGTTCTGCTAGCTATCCCAATATTTGCTCCTACAGCGACTAGTTCATTTAAATTTTTGAAAGAATCCGGTGACAATAATTTTCTTAACGTTAATACTACAGTAACATACATGGGGAATATTTATAATTTTTTCCAAATACACGTTTCAAACAAAAGTCAATACATTCGTTCCTTGGATAGCAGCATTGCATCTTACGGGATTACCAGGATTGACAAAGGAAACCGCACACGCTCTAGAATTCACTTCAGAAAAGTACTTATTTATGCATAAAATTTCTTCTTGAGCAAGCTGGCTTCTATTATGTATTAACACGAGCATTCAGTTCTGATGCAGTTTAAGCAACTTTCTCTCCATGAAGCTACAGATGCCCGAACAGCAGAATACGCACTAAGGCAAATTTTGCGCTGTGGAATAGTTAAATCGTCTGCCAGTTCAAATAGCGCAGAACATTTTAGTTTTATTAGTAGTATTGCCCAACTGTCATCTCTCCAAACAGCATCCATCAATAGCGAAGGATTGTTATTACCAGTAGAACTACGGTTGAAAATCCAAAGTTTAAAAATCAATGATATGTCTGAAACCAACATTTACTCAGCATCCATAGCATTTGTATCGGCTAAACTGCAGAATCTGGGGCCAATTCCCCTCCTTTTATTGATTTCCTGATAATTTTGGTTATGGTTACTAGAGAAACACGGTTAATGTATGTATGTATAATCTGTAACCTCATTTACCTTGCGGTGTAGAGGCTGAATAATTAATATTACCAATAGCAGGGGAAGTGGCCCCAGATTCTGCAGTTTTCCCGACCCTTGCTACGATTAATTTATCTGCAAGACCGTGGATTAAAACTTCCACAAATAAACTTACTTTATGTATTGATTTATTAGAAATTGTGTTAAATTTCAACAAAAACAATAAACTGAGATTTCATGGTGCAACTAACCTTTTAAAGTTAAACGTCAGATTTTGACATTTGAGCTAAGAAACACACCAAATGCTTTTAAATTCTCACAATAGGTGGCTACAGGGGGTGTTCCCTATGTGCAGGCCATAGTTATTTAGTTGGCCGTGTGTAAAACAAACCATACTTAAAGCGGACCTGACCAAAAAATGCAGATTTTTTGTTTCGTCCAGTTCCTTATAGTTAAATAAAGAGAAAAAATTGTTACGTCACAGCAAAAGGGTAATGTGTAGACTAAGGTACTATATTTATACGAAAACACTGTTAACTAACACGCACTTGGTTCAAACTAGAGAATTTTAATAGTACTTACCTTAGTTCAAACAGTGACGAGTGACAGAACTCAACAGAACTGACAGATACCGTTGACAGCACAGAACAATACCTACACACTGTATATAGATTTCAATAACCACACTTGGATGAAGACTGTAATTATAATTAGCATCGTAATGGAATGCACCGAGATTTAAATCAGCGTGCAGTGCTCGTCTGGATCGAGCAATGCGTACATGAATGGTTTCCAGTCTTGCTTGGTTGACATTCGACCACGACATACCGCACGGTTACCGATCAGCGCAGCCAACGGCTTGCCGCTAAAGTCCCTGTGACACAAAATTTAGTGCGATAAGCTTACCTGGTCTATACAGCACTCTAGTGTAGACTAAGGTACTATATTTATACGAACAAGCTTGTCCGCCATTTTGAGTTACTGAAAGTGGCGGCAAATTCAAATTCTCGTTACTTTCCAATTAACATACGGTAAGTCGGAAAAATAACGATCATGTCAGCTAATTTTATCCGTCTTAAAAAGACTGGTTTTTAAACAAATATAAGAAAGCAGAAAGAATCGGAACGAAAACACTGTTAACTAACATACACGTGCTTCAAACTAGAGAACGTTAATAGTACCTTACTTCAAACAACAGCGACGAGTAACAGAAATCAACAGAACTGACAGATACCGTTGATAGCACGGAACAATACCTACACATTGTATATAGATTTCAATAACCACACTTGGATGAAGACTGTAATTATAATTAGCATCGTAATGGAATGCACCAAGATTTAAATCAGCGTGCAGTGTTCGTCTGGATCGACCATTGCGTACTCAAACGGTTTCCAGTCTTGCTTGGTTGACAGACGACAGAACGCACGGTTACCGGTCAGCGCCTTTGAATTTTATTCAAAGGTCAGCGCAGTAAACGGCTTGGTGCTAAAGTCCCTGTGACACAAAATCTAGTGGGATAAGCTTGCCTGGTTTATAAAGCACTCTAGTGTAGACCTTAGTTTCGTCGGGCCGTAATATTTGAGACGGAAAATGATCATTATCATCGCATTACCGAGCGTATCATTGGTAAAATTCTTGTCGTCTTTCATTATCCTCGGGTCTTAAAAATTTACATACATTGTATTTATATGGGTGATATTTATGGGATGCCAAAATCTTATGTGCAGTAGATTTGGGTATGCCGCTGTTACGTTGTATCTCCCAAGTTGATGTATTTGGATTTTCAACAACTGTTTGTATAACGGTAGTTTTGAGTTCTTCACTTATACACTGTGGGTTTCTATATGGCTTAGTAAATAATCCATACTCTATCTCTCTCAACAACAACAACGGAGGAGGAGGAAAAGAGAGAGATTCTCTCTTTTCCTCCTCCTCCGTTGTTGTTGTTGAGAGAGATGTTGCATTTTTATGGCACAGAATGTAACAAGACAGCAAATTGATTACCATTACTAAACGGCTCCATGACAGGATAATTATATAAATAAGTGACTAATTAATTTAAGATGTAAACGACGATTTAGATTATTATTGCACTATTTCCTTATTGAACAAGTGAATTACAAACGAAATAAACTTAATGTCAACTATAAACAAACAGTTGCAATTACAGTTGCTTAGATTGATTTTTGTTTTCAAAGCCTTCTCAACTGGCAAACTTAAAAAGAAGTTTTTCATTTTTTCCAGTTAGTTTTCGTATTATGAATAACAAGTTATACATTTTTGAAAAGCTAAAAAAAATCTCATTTTAATAGTGTCATCGCCAACTATGAACCCCATAAGAAAAACTGAAATTGACCGCTGTAACTCCAGTATAAAAACAGTTTTCAAAAATCTGAATACACCTCTAGATTCCTATTAAAAAAGTGCCATAAGAATGTGCAAATTAAATTTCACTTCCTCTTAAAATGAACGAGTTATTTAAAAAAATCGAAAATTCGAAAATTCACTTTTTTGCTACAGCGCCTGAACTACGTTAAATATTCAAAGTTTATTTACGGGGTTTGGTACAACTTTACCTAATAAGTATTTTATTACATTTTACCAAATTTCTATCTCTCGTAATAAGGGAGATCCTCATGTTGAGAATGAGTCTGTGGACACACTGTATAATATAAGAACTAGTGGACCCGTTGCAAAATATTTTGCAAGTTAGAAAACTTCTTTGTAACGTGTGGCAGGATTCATTAGGTAACATTTAATTTTTTTAGTTTTTAAAACTATTCACACGTGATATTGCTACATGGCCATGGCTAAATACTTGTTGTGGCAAATACGATATATTCCCACTTTACCCATACTTTGCTCTTGTGGTTTGTTAATTGTTATCGCAAATGATAGGCGCACATGACAATTTCTTTTCCGAAGGCAAAAAGGTCGTGCAATATTAGAATGTGTTGATCTATACATAGTAATAATACTCTTCTACCTGGCTTGTGGCTTGTCCATTTAATACCAAATCTAAGCAGTTATAAATAAATTGCGTACCATTAATCTCATCTCATCTATTAAACCAGTAGATACATTTAATCTTTTCAAAGGAATATCTATTGATCCTATTTTTAGTGTTAAGCAAAGTGTATATATGCAACTGGAATTTAACGAATCTATTAATTGCATAGAAAATTATAAAATGTTGTCATTATGTGATACAATTATATTTATACTCAGATATTGTTTTCATATTCAGGCAAGGGAGATATAATTTTGTTGCGCTTCACGCGAGAGCTGACAAAACTCCAAATTAACTCGCCCCAAGGATATGGGCCATGTGTACGATTTTTTTTTCAGAAGCTTGTTTTCAACTAAGTCCGCCAATCGCCGCGGACTTAAATGTTCAAATATTCGCTTGTAAACGAAAACTCCGCCAAACGGCATGGGGTACACAAAGAATAAAAAGCAGACTAACTCCCCATCGGATTATAGAATGCGAAAAACCGTGCAAGCTGCTAGCTTCGCTGTAAAAATGAGACGAAGGCCGAAGTGCCATGAGTTTGCAAAATCCGAGCACCACAAAAAAAAATAATCGCCAACCTAACAAATTTCGATGGGCGCGAACCGAATATCTGCACTAAAAGTTTGTTCACACAGTATCAACCGCTAAGAGATCATTTACACCGTAGCACCCTTTGGGGGTGAATTCCAAAAATCCCTGGAAATGATTTGGTCTATTTGTAAGACGATCTAATATGCAAAATTTCAACTTCCTATCTGTAGTAGTTCGCTCGTTAAGGTAATCTTTAAAAAACAGATCTATCTCATTAAACTCTTTTGATGAGATGCATTCTGCAAAACCATGAAAATGGTGTGACATGATTTGTAAAACGAACCAATATGCGGAATTTCGACTTCGTACCTGTATCTATCTCGTGACGATCTTTAGAAAAATACATCTACCCCATTTAATCCCTTTGAGAGGATACATTTCGAAAAACCCAGAAAATGGCTTGACTCGATGTGTAAAACGAACTGGCTTGACTCGATGTGTAAAGCGAACTACTGTGCCGAATCAACTTTCTACTTGCAGCAGTTACCGTATTATGGCGATCTTTAGAAAAACACATCTACCCCATTTAATCCTTTCGGAAGTTGATTTCGAAAAGCCTGAAATTGATTTGACCTAATTTGTAAAACGATTTAATATGCCGAATTTCAATTCCTGTCTGTAATAATTACTTTGTGGCTATTTTTAGAACACTTCTGGTCTATTTAACCAGTTTGAGGTGATGCATTTCGAAAAACTCTAAAAATTATTTCCGATTAGTAAAACGATCTAAAACGCCGAATTTCAACTTACTGCCTGTAGCAGTTTTCCCCTGGCGATATTTCGACAAACAGATTTGTTTCATTTAACCCCTTTCGTTAATAAATTCTCCAAAACCCTAAAACTGATTTGACGCGATTTGAAAAATGTTCTAATATGTCGAATTTCAGCTTTCCACCTGTAGTAGTTTCCTTATTGTAGATCTTTACAAAAACAGGTCTACCACATTTAGCTCCTTTGGAGGAATGAATTTCGAAAAGCCCTGAAAATAGTTTGACCCTACTTGTAAAAAGAACTAATATGGCCAATTACAACTTCTTACCTTCCCCAGATTCTATTATATAACGATCTGTGAAGTAGAAGTCAATCCCGTCGAATAGAGGGTAAAAGCACTTCTTTGTAGACGATATTGGATGTTTTCTCTTCTGGTTTGAGCACCACTAAGTTGTTTGGAGAACTGGTCCCTAAACACTCTAGATAAAGTTGATCCCAGCCTGATTCAGCGACTGTCCCTGCACCTTATTGATCGTCATGGCAAAGCAGGTTTTTACGGGAAATTGCAGTCTCTTAAATTGAAAAGAATAGTCTGCAAGAAGAAGGGTTATTCGAGGAATGAAGACTGTCTCCCCTTCTCCAAAACCTATGAACATTTTGTCCTCAGTGACGTTACGATGCGGAGCTTTCACCTGCAGTCGAATTTGGAAGTCTTCACGTTTCTCAGTAGTATAAGTGCTCTAACATTCACGGGCAAATTCCTCCATCCTCAGAATTTTGAAGACGGTGAAGCGATGTTTAAGTTAAGGTCGAGTGTAGTTTAACACGATCGCTTCATTCTTCGGTTTTTCTAATAATTTTATCAATTTTAAACTGAAAGTCTCGTTTACAATAAGAATATAATACAATGGTTATGAACATAGTGATTAATTACATAATTATAATAATGAAAGTTAAACTTAATCTATTTACAAGGTGGATATCGTTGTTCACCAACTTATCCTTATTTGACTAACTCTTGTATATTCATAGGCGGTAGACCAATTTTTGAAATATAAATTGTTCGTAATTTGCTTATACTGGGCAATTGTAAAATAATTTGTTTTGTGGACGTCGATTTCATGGTGAACAGTAGTTCGTCGTGATTTATTAAAACTTAACAGGCAGGAGTTAAATGCTTTATTTTCTGTTACGATCGTAGAAACAGTTTTCCTTTGAAAATAATTCATATTCTACAAATCCAGAAGAAAAGTTCTTGTTGAAGTAAACTTTTTTTTGGAGTTATCTAACTTAAGATTTTTTTATGTATGACCGAGCGGAATTGTTCACTTTACACCCTATCTTACAAGGCGTAATGTGTCACTTTACAACCCACGGCCCATAAAGTACTTTATTCGCAACCATATATGTAACTAGTGAGAGAGAGATTAATTAGTATAAATTAAAACAAGGATGCATCGGACGGGAATCAAACGTGGGCCGCCCGCGTGGCAGACGGGCATTCTACCACTAAACCAAGGTGCTTCGTTGAATAAAGCACTGCTATAATGGTATATAGTGAATCACCCGAGCTACGCTTAGCTTTGCTAATTACACGGTTTAATTAAAACTTTACTTTTTCATACTTTTTTGAAAATAAAAACCGGCCTAAGATCCAAGTCTAAAAATTTGCAAAATTTTAAGCATACAATTTAATCGGTCCAGTATCTTCGGAGGACATAGCAAACAAATATACATACAAAGAAAGAGACCACCGATTTTATGTTATAGGATAAGGTAATTACTGACCTTTAAAGTTGGAAAATGAGCCATTACTAACTTTTACTTCCCACCCCGGTCGGGAAGTGGATGACCCTGACAGTCGGTGAGAAGTAGTCATTTCCTGAATGTTATAGTGAAACTCCATATGACTATTGAGTATTTAATAAATAAAATTTATTTTGGCATAAACAAATTCAAACTTGATCATGCCTGGTCTGATTTTTGTGAATAAAATGCAAAACATTTATTACAGTTTTAGGCTATTTCTTCCTTAAAAAATCAACAAATTCAAGTAAAGTAGTATCAAATTAAGCACATTGATTTTTCTTTCGATTGATACCACCACCAATCCTATTAACCCAAGCGGCAAGCAAAAATATGCATATATCGATTTTTCATACTATTTCCATGTTCGCGCCGTAAGTCAAATACTCGGTATATTTACAAACACATTGACAGAACATTTTCCCGATCCCAGTTCATAAAAACATTGTCAAATGTACTGGTGGAGAGAAAAAATTGTGTGCCATGCCATGGTGTAAAGAATACAAGGTGTAATGTTCCGCAGAATGTGGGCGAACCTCAAATTCAACCAATAGGACATGGTCCGACAAATGGCACAATTGGTAGTACTGAAGTGTATTGTTGAAGACGCTGTCGATGTCAAATTCGAGGTTAGGTTTTGCGTCAGTTGGTGTCAGATTGACTGAAAATGTAACCTGCTAACCCCGAATTTGACATTGACTGACAGTGCCAGCAACATATACGATCGCAACCATGGTTACACCATGATCGCGACCGTGATGGATTTCCTGAGCAGGACCATCGGGGATTGGTTGACATCTCCCCTCTATTTTCTGAACGACTGCCCATCCCGGGAGCGTTTCACCTTGTATTCTTTACACCATGTGCCATGCTATATGTACAACTAGAAGCTTAGTTGGGGTATATCATAACGATACTTACGACTGTTGACCTTAATTTAATTATCTTACTTCTCTTGAACATTCTCTATTTATCTAACTTGGGGAACTATAAAATAACTTGTAAATTAGCATTATCTTACATTGTTCTACCAAACATTTACACCAAAATTTAAGATTTTATTAGATATAATGTGCTGCATAATCATTCACAAGCAAAATACACTTTTTATAATACACAAGTAGAAACAGAATCATTTTGAAAAAGAGAAATTAGGGGAATCGACAACATAAAATATATGATTTATCAGGCACACACCTTGGTTGTTGCATAAGATATAACTAAGAAAAATATGTACAACAGTTTTTGAATTTTCACACTGCACAAGTTCTTGAACTAGCGATGCCACCCCGAGGTTACATTCTAATGTTTTTCTCTCGTATGTATCTTCATATGTTGATGTAAATCACTTTTTTGAGATGCTTTATATTCACAAATTGAACAAGAATAAGGTTCATCGCCTGTATGTTTCTTCATATGTCGAACTAAATGACTTTTCTTACTTGATCTATACTCGCAAATTGAACATGAAAAAGGTTTTTCTCCTGTATGTATCTTCATATGTTGAACTAAATTACTTTTGTGAGCTGTTTTATATTCGCAAATTGTACACGAGTAAGGTTTGTCTCCTGTATGTATCTTCAAATGTTGAACTAAATTACTTTTCTGAGCTGCTTTATACTCGCAAATTGAACATGAATATGGTTTCTCTCTTGTATGTATCTTCATATGTTGAAGCAAATGACCTTTATCCGCTGTTTTATGCTTGCAAATTGTACATGAGTAAGGTTTTTCTCTTGTATGTATCTTAACATGTCGAACTAAATCACTTTTCTGAGCAGTTTTGAACTCGCAAATTGAACATAAATAAGGTTTTTCCCCTGCGTGTCTCATCACATGTTGAACTAAAGAACCTCTCTGAGCTGTTTTATGCTTGCAAATTGTGCATGAAAAAGGTTTTTCTGCTGAATGTATTCTCACATGTCGAACTAAATCAGTTTTCTGAGCAGTTTTGTACTTGCAAATTGAACATGTATAAGGTTTTTCTCCACTATGTATCTTCATATGTTGAACTAAATGACTTTTCTGAGCTGCTTTATACTCGCAAATTGAACATAAATAAGGTTTTTCCCCCGTATGTATCTTCATATGTTGAACTAAATTACTTTTATCAGCTGTTTTATGCTTGCAAACTGAACATGAATAAGGTTTTTCTCCTGAATGTATATTCACATGTCGAACTAAATCACTTTTGTGAGCAGTTTTGTACTTGCAAATTGAACATGAATAAGGTTTTTCTCCGCCATGTATCTTCATATGTTGAACTAAATGACTTTTCTTAACTCCTTTATACTCGCAAATTGAACAAGAAAAAGGTTTTTCTCCTGTATGTATCTTCATATGTTGAACTAAATTACTTTTATCATTTGTTTTATGCTTGCAAACTGAACATGAATAAGGTTTTTCTAATGAATGTATCTTCACATGTCGAACTAAATCACCTTTGTGAGCAGTTTTGTACTTGCAAATTGAGCATGAATAAGGTTTTTCTCCGCCATGTGTCTTCATATGTTGAACTAAATGACTTCTCCGAGTTGCTTTATACTCGCAAATTGAACATGAATAAGATTTTTCTCTGCCATGTATCCTCATATGTCGAACTAAAGCACTTTTGTGAACAGTTTTATACTCGCACATTGTACATAAATAACATTTTTCTCCTGTATGTACCTTCAGATGATTAACTAAATTACTATTGTGACCTGTTTTATATTCGCAAAATAAATATAAATAAAGTTTGTCCCCTGTATTTGTTCTCATATGGTTAACTAACTCATGTTCCGCTACTGCTTTATTTTTGTAAAAAGAATACGGACTTTCGTCTTCTGCTTCATTTTTACAGACCTTCCAAATAAACTCTTCTTCTGAAATGCTTCCGTCTGCTGCAGACACAGAAAGCAGTTCATCTTTTATATTGACTTCCTCCTTTTTGATAGTCAATCCGTGATAAGTTGTGTTGTTGACAGTGCCTTCGATAACATCTTGTTGTACATGTAAGTTTGGAACTGCTTTATTTTCTTCAGCTGGCATCAGTCCTTCATGTAAGGTTGTGGCCATCACACTACACAAATTATTGTCAAGTAATTCCTGCTTCACGTTCATTACGATTCTGAAAAGAAAACGCCCAGCAAAATTTAGTTAGGTTAAGTTGAGTATGTTTATTTACAATTCCAAATTTCCTGTAATTGAGTTCTAATGGGTTAACTTACGTTGAATAATGTGAAATTCGAAGAAGCAACTAATACCGAGATGATCTAGCAGTAAATATTATGAATAACTACACACCACTTCGTCTCCAACTAAATGAGCAGTCGTTAAAATAATTACACCGTGCCGACCAATTATGAAAAGGAGATGGAGTTAAGTGATGGCGCCGAATTCAAAAAAAGATAATATACGTATAAGAGTACACATACATTTAAATTATGTTCCGTTTTAAAGAAAAATTGGAGACATTTTAAAAGAGCTCGTAAAGCTTATAAAGCAAAAATATGAAATATATGTATAAAAGTTATGCATTTATTAATTTATTTAATATAAAAGCACAATAAAAAAATGATTGAAGTAATTAGTGCTTTACGTTATCACATACCACAAATTGTTAATTCATTGGTTACCAATTTTATCAATGTAAACATTCACGAGCTTACTGTATGTTAATTCATTAATGCCCATAAATAAATAAAAAATGATAATACATTTTAGTTTCTAAGGGGAATCCTCTAATTATTTAAAATTTTATGAAGTAATTTTAGGTGTTTATGTTTTTATCATTATCACAAATGTGAATTTATTTAACAATATGTAGTGGGTGTTCAACTTGTCAGAATTCAGTTTAAAAGATAAACTTATTTTGGTGTAATTTTTTTTAAATTTGTAATTTATGGGAAGACAAAGCTATCAGTTGACTGACATTTTTGATTTTACCGTGCAATCATACTAACTTATATTTTATTGTAAACACTAACAATTAAACTTGTATATTTACCCAATTTTAACCTCTTGTTATCAATTTTAAAATATTGAAATATGAAATAATAATATAAAAGCTGAACAGTGTCAATCATCCTAAGAAAATAGATATAAAAATATTAGGTACCCCCTACCCAAGAAAAGCGCCCTTCCGCGCTTTCCAAGAATACTTCGATACTCAGCATCACTCAGTTTCGCTAATACAATGAAATGCTATGAACCAGTTGTCAGGTCATTTTGTATTTTAATTAGCCACCTAGGCTTTAGGGCAGCGTGCCCGTATGTTAAACCCTTTTAGTTACTTATTTGGCTTCATCGCCTAATCCCATAATAATGATTTTGCACATATTTGGCCTCAAGCGCAGTATTTCTCGTCATCCGGGGCACCCCTTTGTTGGTACTTTGACAGCCGTGTGTTAACGCTCGCAAGATTTCCGAACCATCTACAAATCACGCTGTTGGTGCGACTGCGAGGCCTCGCGCTCTCTTTGTCACCGGAACTTATTTGTTTTATTGGGCGCATCGCCATTGGCTTTCGAAAGTCAGGGGGGGACGTGCTTACTTTCCTCGAGTTTTTGCTAACGGTTTTTGGCAGTTAGTTAGTAGCCAGCTACAGTTGCGAACGTGTCTTGTTTGTGCAGTTTTCTGCTAGAAGGTTTTGCAGGAGCGGCTCCGCCGCCCCCTTCGGCCCTTGGGAGTCGTCGGGTGGCGGCACAGCTTTTTTTTGAGTGGACTGGTACCGCGTGGCATGGCTTTGGTTTCGCAAAAAGTTCGGTTTCATTAATTAGGCCGTGATTATTGTGCTGTTACAGCGATTGTCGATATCGTGAATTTTTGTGACTTTGTTGAGACGTTGCCCAGCTGTACGTTTGACATTGTTTAGTGTGAGGGGCGTGAGTGTTCGTTGGAATGCCGTGAACGCAAGCCTTTGAGTCTCTAATTTGCCGTGGGGTCGCAGGCCTCGATTAAGCGCCTTTTAGGCGGATTCTTCTCGTTAGGGGGACTCATTTAGCAGTGGTTTGTACAGGCGAAGCTGTCATGTCGTTCTGCCTCCCGTTTGCACTTCGCATTACATGTCGCTGTGAAGATAAATCTCCATGCGTTCGGCTCACAGCCTCCCGCCAAGTTGTCAGGTTGTCACAGTATTTGCTTCTCGTCTCGTCCAAATATGCAGTATCTGGGGCGGTGGTCGCTACAGCGGCAAAGGACGTCAGTACCGCACAGCCAAGCTCTGTCAAGTATGGTCTGTATTACTTAATAACGTTTGTTGGTGCAGTTTGATATTGATACGATGTGTTGCGTCGAATTAGCGAACAGTTGTGTTCTTTTACTGTCAGTTAAAATAGCTTATTTGCATAGAACGTATTATTTATATCGCTTCACGAAATTATTGTTGTTGTACAGTTTTTAGGTCACTTTCTGATATTAGTTTAAGACGTTGCGCAACCATCGAACTGCCGTATTTACACTTTGGATTTACATGTGCCTTTTTTTTTGTATGCAGTTTCTAATATTTTGTGTCAATACATGTCATATCATTTTAAATGTGGTTTCCTTGTTATTGTGCATGCGCTTTGTGTCGTTTTGTGTTACAGTTGTAAGAGGAGTTTGGCCAGTTGCCAAGTGGATTTTCAAAAAGGTAGGTCCATTGTTGCTGAACCGGCCTGCTGTCCAGATTACTGCCAAGTGTCGGTTAGAAGGTAGGCCCGCTTGATTTCCCGGTTTTTCTCTGGGTCGATCCTTATGTTTTCGTATGTCTATTAAACCGGGTGGCGTCCAATTTAATTTTATTGTTATGTACCGCCCCTCTGGCCGTTGCCCTTAGGTGATCTCGTAAAGAACCCGCCCCAGCTCCACTGAACGCTCAGCCGGCTTATCTTGTTGCGGCATGGGTAGCGGCCTAGGAGAACTTTCGTTCCGATTTTGTCGACTCTCGCCCGCACCGGCCGTTTGATTGTTGTATGAGCCGGCGCGGTGTCGTAAAGTCAGTTCAAGACCGTAACACAGTTATTTATCAAAAAAAAAAACAAAACAAAATTTTTTTTGCCGACGACCATAGCTCAAAAGTTGATGTTGCTTTCATTTTCGGAGGACCTATCGTATGAAAACGATCCAAGACTTCAGGAAGGTTCCTGGCGACCGGAATCGTGTACACATACGAACATACATTCCCCTCACAGCACGTTTAGGCACCCCCCAATACGGGAGATTGATCCAGTGGGCTGGGATCTTCACCAAAAGATCCGCACCGCAGAGACGGAGATTTGATATAGTGGGTTTATTAGTCGGTTGGCTCGAATTTTAGAGATATTTGACTCAGAGTGGTTTTCGATATGAGGGATATTCAATACTTCGTACACTTCGTGTCGAAGTAATTTAGGAAACTTCAAATGTTAACAGTGAGACATTTGTAGAATAATTTAGATAAGCACTGCACTGAACATTTTTACAAAATTTATGAGGGCAACACTGGAAGCTCGGCAACCCAAAAGACGTCTAAGCACGGTAATACTCGTATAGGATTACAACCAAAAATTGGAAATTATTTAAAATCAAGTTAGTACATCATGGCAAGTGTAGTTCATGTCTAAGTTGGTTTCATACAATCAATATATAATTTAAGTCAAGCAGTTTTCAAGTAATGACGGTTGATTTATAAATTGAAGATGTTAACTGTTTCGTTAAGGCATTGTAACATTTTTCATGATTTAATTACATATGTACTAGTTGTTTAACCTCAGTTTTTAAAACCGTATACTAGCATAGAAAATGTTGAAACACGTAAAGTACTTTTTTTTCTATAATAATTTTCAAGGTCAACTTTCTAGGGAATAAGTTGCATTCCTGCAGGGTCCCTAGTTTTAATAATGTTGATACATAGAATTTTAGTGCTTTTTTTCCACTAAAAAAATGATTTGTCATTTTGACAAATATGATATGTTTTTCGGACTTTTTCCACTGTCTAGGGTGTAAATCACATAACGTTTCGGGAGTTTTGTTCTACTTCCGTCTTCAGATGTTCCTGGTTAGTCCTGAGAAGGACTGATATTGTACCGCTCTGGTGGCCTAGTGGTTAGAGTGGCAGGGTAGTAAACACAGCGATCAGCGGTCCATGGTTCAAACCCCGGGGGAGGCACAATATCAGTCCTTCTCAGGACTAATCAGGAACACCTGAAGACGGGAGTAGAACAAAACTCCCGAAACGTTGTGTGATTTACACCCTGGACAGTGGAAAAAGTCCGAAAAACATATCATAATAGACCACTGCCAAAAAATTACATTCAGAGAACAACTTGACAGATATGTAATAATAGTGGGTAAAACGAACAGCATAGTAAAATATTGCAAATTTATGAATTATTAAACTTACAATATTTGAAAATAATGAACGTTTGATTTTATGTAAAAAAATGAAATTTGTCAAGAGTTCAAATTAAGTAACTTTGACATTCAAAATTGACACATAACCATAATTTTGAAAAAGTTCTACCAACACGAGATATAAAAATTTCCTAGCGTTTTACTCACATATCTACCAACATTGTAACATTGTGACAGTTATTATAGGAAAAAAAGTACTTTATCTGTCTTCCAAAGCTCGCAAATGGATATGTCAAATTTGAAGGTTATTTACAAAGTGTCACTGAATGACAATCAAGCAGTCTGGACTGATTTTAAATAGCTTTCTAATTTCTGGTTGGAATACTCTGTTTATAAGCAATCTATCTTTTGAATTCGGCGCCATCACTAAACCCCACCTCCTTTTTATAATTGGTCGGCACGTTGTAATTATTAACGGCTGCTAACAAAATGGATTCAAAAGAACTACTCATTTGTAGTGATGGGCCTATCCGAAATGAATAATCGGAAAGTTTCCGATTGTTCAAAAATTCGGAAGGTTCCGATTATTTCGAAACGTTTCGGAACTTTTCGGAATTCGATTATTTTACTGTTCGGTGCACAAAATTCGGAACTTTCGGAATTCGATTATTTTACTATTCGGTATACAAAATGAGAAAACGAAATGCCAATTTGAACTGAACGAAATACGGAATGTTGTGTAGACTCACTTGACTGCTATATGCTGGTTGGCGAATGCCGACGGGTCGCGCCGTGTGCGCACGTGTATGATACGTGAAAGGCACTAATGGCAGTGCTATTTCGTAGATTAATTATTAGATAGTACACCTTACAGACTTCAAATTCATGTATTGATTTATACTATCTATTATGTACTTTATGTGCCATTAAACTTTTAAATATCACTACCATTTTCCAAAAGTCTATTAAGGTAACTATTGTAATAATTTGAAAAAATATTTTTTAGGCCTCCGTCCAGAAACACTGATTTTGCATTCGTCTAAATCGGCTAGAAACACCCTCTTTGCATGTCTAGGCATGAAAATGACAGCTAGTGTAATTTAAATTTTGAAATTTGAAAATCGGTTGGTAGCACTGAATCCTGAATCTGCTGTCATAATAATGTCAGTCTCACCAGTTATACGACTTTTTAGCTAAAGTAGGTTTTTTTCCTATAAAAATTTTCAAGGTCAAAGAATTTAGGGTTTATGTTGGCATAACTTGGATTCCTTTAAAAAATATATGTTGGAAAAATTTGTTTTAGTAACTTTATAGAACTAAAAATTGGCGGGAAATTTAAAATCTGGCATTAAAGTTCTATGTACATCAAAAGCTCTTGCTAATCTTTCGTAAACGTCTTCTTCTGGTATGTTAAGATGCAGATCCAACAGTTCCTCTGCACACTTCACTACATTTAATTTTAAAAGATTCCGTTTTTTACGGGTATTCGGTTTCAGAAAAGAAAAACTGACAATTTAATTTTAAATGTCAAAGTGACAAAAGTCGTTTACAGAAAAACCTGACGAAAATAAATTTTCTAATAATTTAAAAAAAGCAGTTTTGCCAATTTTATCTTGACCTTGAAAATTTTTATAGGAAAAAACGTACTTTAGTAAGTTTTGAATAGCATTTTCAGCTGCTTGTTTAATATGTTCTGGTATATTATCATCCATTTTCTTGTACTTATTGTGCACCGATTACTTATGGCATCAAAATTCAGAAATATAAATGTCAGAAAACAACACCTAGGTACTAGATACTTTAAGGTGCGTTCGTTTTTACGTTCCAGCTACTCTTTTAACGCCAAACCGTTCTTTTATTGAAATGAGAGCAAACGGTGCATGCACCACGTAGGAACCTGCGCGTTCGTTTATCCTGGGCGGCGCAAAAAGTGCATGCTCTGTTTGCACCCTCTTACGTGTACGTGTAGGCGTGTACGAAGTAAATTTGGCAGTAGGTAAACATAACCTTAATTTCTACATTTCAGTTCTGGTTATGATCCCCAACAAACAGGATTCCACGACTAATAGTAAATAATGGACCCTCTTGAGTTAATGTATGAATGTAAGGAATGCAAACTGCAAACGTTTGAAAAATATGACATTTCACAGCACATTAAAACTCAACATAATGTTGGAAGTAAGTAGATAATTTTTGTATTATTTGTCACAATTGAATGCCTTTATAATTATAGACAATTTCTGGGCAGCGTTCCACGCAATACAAACCTACAGTTACTCAGCTCAGCGATGAAGAGACGATTGAAGGCACTGGAAAACACTGTGCTACTCCAAACGTAAACCACCAAAAAGGAACTCAAAAAACTGAAAGCGCAAAAATGTGGACCACAGATACAACCCTAGCTCTAATTAGTGAAGTGAAGGATAGACTGTCAGATTTCGACACCACGACGAAAAAGTTTGTATGTATAGTATTCCAACCAAAAATTGGAAAGCTATTTAAAATCCAGTACACCATGAAAAGTGTAAGTCATGTCTAAGTTGGTTTCATACAATCAGTAAATAATATTCTAATGTCAATCAGCTTTCAAGTAATGACAGTTCATCTGCAAGAAACAGAATTTACAGCAAAACGGAAGCGTAAAGTATGTGTTTTTTGTATGATTAACTTGAAAAGAGGCTTCCACGAATGGGGCCCACAGTTAATCCGCTGCGAATTCCGGTTCAATGGGATTGCCGGGAACTGCCACTTAATAACCCTTGACTTGGGTTCAGTTATTTGTTGGAGTGAAACAAGACTTAACAAACACGAGTATATTGAGTAACAACGATTACAAACGTCACTGATGGACCGATGGTTTTTTACAATAGCTTCAACTGTTGTGGCACGCTTGGATGGGCCACGCGAAAATAGCGAATTGCGCGTAACCGTAACACAAAACAACCTGGAAACGTCTTTACCAGGGAGCTAGACCGACCGCAACCCAGCACAAAGCATAGCTGAACTTGCTTACTCGAAATTCTGAATCTAACTGAAGCTGAATTGACAAAGAGCTGAACTCGCAAATTCAACAAGGAGGGGAAGGCTCAAACACTATTGGCTGAGGCGATCCTGCGTAGCCAATCGGAGCGTCGCACGTTGTTTAGGAATAAATGCTTATTTTAAGGAACCTTAATGCTAAGCTCTCTCAATGAGGCATTGTATTGAACGAAATCCATAAACACATGAGCCCCAAATACGCTAAGTCGGCTTAAGTCCTAATAGAAAGTGTATCCATCCGCTTAAAAGCCATTAAGGGAAGCTTACAAATTCCTTTCCAATATTAACAGAGGCAAACAAATACGGCAAGATGCAAATTTGACTTTACCACGACCTTTGAATGAGATAGAACAGTTATGACTTGAATTACATGAATAATTATAAGCAAAAAGGTTTTTATGCACGCATCTGTGTGAATCAAACAGTATGTAACGCTGATCAACGACATTTAGATAAAATGGCTCGGCAAGATAAGTTTTTAAATCTTTTTGAAAAATTAATCGATAAACTCTAAAACTGTTTTTTTTACTTTAAACTTATGTATCATCTAGCTGTAAGTTGTTTAATAAAAGTTTTCCTACTTTTACATTGCATTTATTTCAAAACATTTATTGCTATATAACAACAGGCAAATTATTCATAATAGCTGTTCTTTTCCTGATGCCGGCATTATCTTCGTATTGTAATTCTTGTATTGCATTATCAATATTAATAGCATTTCTTTCTTGCAGTATTTCCTCATTCATGTTTAATTCTTTAAAGCTATCACCACAGGCAACACATAAGTTATGTAAAATTGTTCCAGCTACTATTAATAAGACAATAAAGTCAAGTCTAACTGTTTCTAAATATTTTAATCGCCTAAATCTACCCTTCAGTAAAGCAAATGCATTTTCAATTACAGCTCTAGATTTGCTCAATATCAAATTAAAATTTTGTTCTCTTCTACTTAAAGCAACATGTTCTTTAAATGAAACCATTAAATATCCAGTAAGAGGGTATGCCTTATCACCAATTAAATGTGCATCATCTGATAACTGGATATTGCCCGTAGTTATACGATTATAAAGGTCTGATTTTTTAAATAGTGCTGCATCATGCATAGAATATGGCTGCCCAGCATAAATATCGAGGAACAATAAGTTACTATCACAAATTCCTTGTAGGACAACGGAATGGTAGTTTTTGCAATTTATAGGTATATGAAGTGTGATGTTCTTTAGGTGCATTAATTCGAATGTGCGTGCCATCAATTGCACCAAGAATACCTGCAAAACAGGTTTATAAATGTAAATTAAATTAATTCTAAATAATTATCTATGCTAGCTCACCTGGCATTCCATGGCGTCTTTCAAATTTTGCCATTGTTGCTTCTGCCCTTTTGTTAGATGGCCATGCGATTATATTACATTGCATATTTACTTCTAACAACAGTCTGCACATTTTGTAAAGTGCTGCCCAACAGGTAGACTTGCTGATACCAAAACGATTAGCTACTGTTCTGAAATAAACCGGTAATTATTCTTATTTGTTGGATTGATATTTTATTGAACTTTAAATTGTTTAGAATTCATGGATGGTACAATTTCAAATCCTTACATCGCTGGATAAGTATGTATTGCCAACAGAAGAAAAATAAATTATCTAGCCCCGATATTTGGACAACAAATTACCGATTTTTTTAATTTTTTATATTTTTGTCGGCCTAAAAAATTTTGTGTTTCACATGTCCAGAAACTGTTTTGCAAGTGCTCGTGCCCTCAAACCGTACTCGCACTCGCAAAAACGCAGTTTCTGGCCTTGTGAAACAAATTACTATTATTTCCTCTTATATGCCACTGTTGCACTCACACTCATAAATTGTTTTACTGGCCGTCCTACAAACCCCAACAATGGATTCCAACGCAGATAAAGGCCTACGGCGCCACTGCGACTGCTCGCATCGCTAATTTGCACGCACTTCATCTTCCTTCCGCTTGTTGTTGTTTCGCTCGTTTTCCCTTGCTTGCATTTACGGAATGTAAAATAATCGGATGATATTCCGATTTTATAAACATTCCGAAATGGAACATTCCGATTATTGAAATCGTCCGATTATGCCTATCACTACTCATTTGTAGAGGGTGTTTCGCAACAAGATTTCCATACAGTACGGACACCTGGTGATCGATTTCAAAACTGAACATAGCGAAAGCATGGTATATCACAAAGTTAGCAGAAAGATTTAATTTAAAAACCAAGATTGACAAGATCGGAACTGTAAATTATAGAGGTAGAGGGAATCTGAAAGTCATTCTTCTTTCCATGGCTTGTCTAATACGTACGTTCCAGGAACGTCTAGATCTTCCTCGTTTTTTCCTCCCTGGAGTAACCCACTGAAATATGCGTCTAATAAGCCATCAATATTCAGGCATTCTCATTAGATGTCCAAACCATCGTAAAGCTCCCTCCACGTTCTATCCTATCTAACACTGTTTCCGTTGCTTCCATTTGATTTCTAATTTCCTCAGTTGTAACGTGTTGAAGTCTTGATACCCCTACACTATGTCTTATTTCTACTGCATTTAACCGTCGTCTCATGTTTGCGTTAATCGTCCAAATTTCGGTTCCATAACAAAGGCTAGCTTCCACCATTGATTGCCCTATATGTTTTTTTGTTGTTTTTGAAATATTTCTGTTCCACCATAGGGAATTAATGCAGCCAATTATCTTCTTCCCTACCTGAATCCGATGTTTGATTTCCCTTACTCCAAGTCCATTTTTATCCATTATAGCACCCAGGCATTTAAATTCTTCTACTTGAGTAGTTGTTGGTTCTTCGTTAATTAGTTCTACAAATCTTGCTTCACTATTAATTACTAAGTATTCGGTCTTCTTTAGACTTACATGTAGCCCCATTTCTCATATTCGTTACACAATCTTCTTATCATAAATTCAAGATCGAATGAATCCTGCGCTAGGATAGCCTGGTCATCGGCAAAACTCAAGAGTAAAATGTCGGTATAGTCATTTACAGGTATACCCATATTTCCATAGCTTCTTTTCCAGTTCTTTAAAACCACCTCAACATACAGGTTGAATAATAGAGGGGATAGGCAACATCCTTGCCTTAACCCTTTTGAGGTATTTATTGGGTTTGATAGTTGTCTACCTTCTTTGACATAGAGTATATATAGCTTAAAGGGCATTAGACATCAATTACGTTAAATATATGATTTGTTTACTAACAATTTAAAACTTGCTGTATTCGGTTTTGAAACCAATCACCCGGTAATTAAAAAAAAACTACTTATTAGAAATACCGCTAACTAAAAATTTTCAAATCACTCACTCGATACAGCTCTGAGACAAGAATGAACCGAAATGTTGAAGGCTCATTTACAAAGAGGGGTTGTTAAACAGCAAATAAGTGTATTTGTGTGCAGTTTCGAATGAAACATATACATTAAAAATATTAAATGTGCCTAGACTTATTGCATTCAAAGAAGAATGTTAAGGTTACCTTTGTTATAATAATCCAGATGCCTCAGTACTTCCCTAATTATCTTTATAGATCCTTACAATGATGCACTTTTATAATTATCAAATTTTATTTTCTTCTTCTTGGACTTCTGGCAATAATATGTCATGGCACATTTAAGTCTGAAATGCCATACTATCTGCAATGTCTGGCCCATCCGTACTCTCCGCTAACGGTCTTGATAAATGACCGACTCCATATTAAACAGATTTCTTCCGTCTAAGCTTGGTAATTATTAGTTCCCGCCTCCTTTGTAAATTATCTTTAGCCCAAGTGGTTGCGCATATGTGCGATCGTGTATACAGGATATTTCCTAAGTACGTGTAGAATTTGACTGACGTGTTCCTTGGCCTATTCTAAGACATTGTAACGCTTCCTACAAAATATTTTCATTATCTGTGACAAATAATATTTTCGTGTAAAATCCTTTACAGATGTTTTATTTCTTTTAGCAAGAGAAAGAAAGCGATGTTATTCTAGAAAGCCGTCTAGGACAAAGCGAGCTAAACTTATGAAAATTAAGATTTCTGAGAAAAGGCAAGAAAATGAGTTGGTGAATTTAAAGGATCTCTAGTGTTCAAAAGAAAAAATAATAGGTGAGAAAACAGTATAGCTAATGCTAAGGGAGGGGTAAGAACGGTGTTTTTTATTTTCGTCGTTTTTTAAATATTGCCTATAGATTTCTGACTCTGGAATTTATAAAAATAAAAAGTTTTTGTTAAAAATAAATTTTTTGGAGTTATCGAATTTAAGATTTTTTATGCATGGTCGGGTAGAATTGTTCACTTTACACTCTATCTTACAAGGTGTAATGTGTCATTTTACAGCCCAAGGGCCATAAAACACTTTATTCGCAAACATATATGTAATAAGGTAATTACTTAACTTTAAAGTTGGAAAATGAACCATTACTAACCTTTACTTCCCATCCCTGTTTAGAAGTGGGTTATCCTGACAGTCAGTGGGAGGTAGTCACTTCCAGAACGTTACAGTGAAACACCATATGGCTATTGAGTATATAATAAATAAAATTTATTTTGGCCTAAACAAATTCAAATTTGATCATGCCTTGTCTAATCTTAGTGAATAAAATACTAAATATTTATTACGGTTTTTAAGCTATTTCTTCCATAAACAAGCAAGAAATTTAAGTAAAGTAGTATCTAATTAAGCACAGTTTTTTGCCTTTCGATTAAAACAATGTAACGTATCCCTCCTATTTTCAAAATATCCAAATTGGTATTTAATTGTATTTTATCTACATATATCTACGTTGTATGTCAGGGAAGATAGAGGGTCGGCCTTACCTTTTCGCGAAAGTTGTACTAGATATTTTGCCGGCTGGTAACTATCGGCCTAATGGGCTAACTAGTCGCGAGGGTCGGGGTTCCAACTATGCTGAAAGAGAATCAAAAAGAAATAGGAGAGGGCGCCAGGTCCTCGACTCAGATCCAATTCCTTGTGTCGGTCCTTACACAAGGTCGAAGATAAAAACCAGCAAGATGAACAAAATAGCAACGACCAATAAAAATATCACAGCTTTATTAATAGATTCAGTACTATAGTGCATCACACAAAATAACACAAGAGCAAATCAAACACGAACAGGCAAATCATCAAACAAAATCAAACATTATACGAACAAATCGAAAGCGCAGCAATAAACAAATAACAATATACAAACCAGTACATCAACAATAAACACGTTAAAATCGGCAAAGGCACTGCATCAATACATTTCATATAAATCAATCAAAGGCTAAAAGTAGGACATCCTAGGCTATAATCTATCACGAATAAAGAAAATAAGTTGCTACCCAATTGGCAACACAAGTACAATGATTCGCACGCAT
This sequence comes from Agriotes lineatus, assembly GCA_940337035.1. NCBI lineage: Eukaryota > Metazoa > Arthropoda > Insecta > Coleoptera > Elateridae > Agriotes > Agriotes lineatus. The sequence continues at coordinate 60,431 of CALNHX010006697.1, forward strand.
ACTGTGAGGCAGAGTGCTGCGAAAACTAGAGCTATGCAAGCAAAAATGCTAACTACAACCCCAAATGTTAGCTTACAATTTAAATGTGACATCAAGATTTCAAAGGCTCGAAGCCCGCTGTTACGGTTGTATGATCATACAGGGCGTGGCGGTTTCTGTTTTAAACTCAAGTTCTTATATATGACTAATAAAAGCAACGGCTTGAATTATGCTCCTAACAAAAGCTACAAACACAAATAGCCCAAAACGATTTACGAGTATCCGAAATTTGAGCATTAAACTACCGTGAGCTGTTCACTAGTTACAACCCTACACCCTAATGACATTCAAGAAACTAACCTCTGCAATTAAGTTTGTCAAATGCAGTGGCCAAAGTTGTGTAAGAGTACAGCTAGCCTATGATCTAGGTAAGCTAAATTGTCTTAAAATAGTTCAACAGCACATCTGAATGTTTTGTCATGTTACAGGGCCCAGTTCAAAACGGCCTTCATCACATTTACTGCAATCCAACGGTAAGCAAAATATGCCCTAATGCAAGTTACACACAAATAATCCTACAATGCAAATACTACTATATGAAATGCCTACAATTAGCTAAGCGGTTGTTACGCTAGTACACATGTACACACATTAAGTCAAGTTACATACGATTCTCACATGCTGCTTTCCAGGGCCGAACACAGGCCAACAGCTTCTCCGAAGCACCTGGTGCGCCAAGGTCATACGGAGCAGGGGCCGACTTCCGACAGCATAGCGAGCGTCGCAGGGAGGGTGGCGAGTAGGCGATGCCAGTACCAAATGCCTCAATACACATAGTACCCAAACGAGGTAAGCGAACCAATTCCAATTAACAAAGCATTCTCAGTAGCAAATGCAATCCATAATGCGATCCCAAATTAATGGCTAAACATACAAATTTTCCCAAATAGATTACGGCGTTCAAAAGAAGGAAACGTAGGCAAACACCATGTACGAACCTTAAGATGTTGTGCAGCCAACTCGTTAAGCCAAGCGTGCGAAGTGTGAACGTCCCAAGAAATCCGTCTGTGACGAAACGAATGCCGGAGACACCAATACCAATCTCCGGAACATTCCAGCAGGGGATGCGGAGCCTCTAAATCCTTCCAACTATGAAGATGGCTTCCAAAAGCCGCGAGACTAGCCCCCCATAGGAAGCAATTCCAACTTTCACAACGCAAGACTTGCCAGGAAAATGACCGAAAAATGCTCCAAACCAGCCCAATTCAGCTTATCAAAAATTCCCAAAAATTGGAAAGTTGGCCAATGTAAAAACTAAAGAATGCAGAGTGCTCTGAACTGATAACAGCAGTGTAGCATTAAGTTTGAAATTAAAGGTAGATGTTAACAAAGTTGCCTATCCCAAGTAAAGTATGGTATTTTTAGGAAAATAAAGCAAATAACCAAATCTGACTAATTTATTTCAATCAATAAATAGGAAAATGTCAAAATGAGCGTAACAATACAGCACTCTAAAGTTTTTTTTTATAAACTTTTTTCTTCGTGGAAAACACTCTGGGGCCTTTGGCGGGGCGCCGCACAGCATTTCGCGCAGCGTACCTCACCGAAGGCTAATAACAAGTCACACTGCGTGCCACCTAACCTAACCTTACCTAATATAACCTAACTTAACCCAATCTAATTTAGCGACCAACTCCGATCGACATGTGCTATACACCATTCGACGCGTCTCGTCGAGCTGAACAATATTGCTGCTGGAGACATTCGGGGCAGACCAACGGTTACTGAGATACAGCACAGTAAAAATTAAAATGTCCCACACTAAGACTATGGCGCGTTCGCTTTAAAATGTCTTGATGTTAAATCATGTGTGTTGGGTTGGGTTGGGTTGTGTAGGGTTGGATTGGGTTGGGTTGGTTTGGATTGGTTTGGTTTGGGTTGGGTTGGGTTGGGTCGGGTCGGGTTGGGTTGGTTTGGGTTAGGTGAGGTTAGGTTAGGTTACGTTAGGTTAGGATAGGTTAAGTTAGGTTAGGTTAGGTTAGGATAGGTTAGGTTAGGTTAGGATAGGTTAGGTTAGGTTAGGTTTGGGTAGGTTAGGTTAGGTTAGGTTAGGTTAGGTTAGGTTAGGTTATGTTAGGTAAGGTGAGGTTAAGCAAGGTTAGGTTAGGTTAGGTTAGGTTAGGTTAAGTCAGGTTAGGTTAGATAAGGTTATGTTAGGTTAGGTTAGGTAAGGTAAGGTTAGGTTAGGTTAGGTTAGGATAGGTTAGTTTAAGTTAGGATAAGTTAGGTTCGGTTAGGTTAGGTTAGGTTAGGTTAGGTTAGGTTAGGTTAGGTTAGGTTAGGTTAGGTTAGGTTAGGTAAGGTTAGGTTAGGTAAGGTTAGGTTAGGTTAGGTAAGGTTAGGTTAGGTAAGGTTAGGTTAGGTTAGGTTAGGTTAGGTAAGGTTAGGTTAGGTAAGGTAAGGTTAGGTTAGGTTAGGTAAGGTTAGGTTAGGATAGGTTAGGTTATGTTAGGTTAGAATAGGATAGGTTAGGTTAAGTTAGGTTAGGTTAGGTTAGGGTAGGCTAGGTTAGGTTAGGTTAGGTAAGGTTAGGTTAGGTAAGGTTAGGTTAGGTTAGGTTAGGTTAGGTAAGGTTAGGTTAGGTAAGGTAAGGTTAGGTTAGGTTAGGTAAGGTTAGGTTAGGTGCCGCGCATTGTGACTTGTTATTAGCTTTTGGTGAGGTAGGCTGCGCGGCACTCCGCGGAAGGCCTCAGAGTATTTTCCACGAGAAAAATTTAGAAAAAAAAACTTTATAGTGCTGTAGCTCAGTAACCGTTGGTCTGCCCCGAATGTCCCCAGCAGCAATATTGTTCAGCTCGACGAGACGAGTCGAATGGTGTATAGCACATGTCGATCGGTGTTGGTCGCTAAATTAGATTAGATTAAGTTAGGTTATGTTAGGTAAGGTTAGGTTAGGTGGCGCGCAGTGTGACTTGTTATTAGCCTTCGGTGAGGTACGCTGCGCGAAGTGCTGCGCGGCGCCCCGCCACATGCTCCAGAGTGTTTTCCACGAAGCAAAAATTTATAAAAAAAAACTTTAGAGTGCTGTGTCTCAGTAACCATTGGTCTGCCCCGAATGTCCCCAGCAGCAATATTGTTCCGCTCGACGAGACGCGTCGAATGGTGTATAGCACATGTCGATCGGAGTTGTTCGCTAAATTAGATTAGGTTAAGTTAGGTTATGTTAGGTAAGGTTAGGTTAGGTGGAGCGCAGTGTGACTTGTTATTAGCCTTCGGTGAGGTACGCTGCGCGAAATTCTGTGCGGCGCCCCGCCAAAGGCCCCAGAGTGTTTTCCACGAAGAAAAAAGTTTATAAAAAAAAAACTTTAGAGTGCTGTATCTCAGTAACCATTGGTCTGCCCCGATTGTCCCCATGGACAATATTGTTCAGCTCGACGAGACACGTCGAATGGTGTATAGCACATGTCGATCGGAGTTGGTCGCTAAACTAGATTCTTACCTTTTTTTGGGCCAGTAAGAGCAAATGGGGAGTGGCGTAGGAGGCACAATTTCAAGATAAGGGAAATTTTCAGTGCACCGAGTATTGTGAGTGAAATTAAAAGCAACAGGCTAGGATGGTTGGGGCATGTTCAGAGGATAGAGGAAGAGAGGATTACTAAAAGAATGTTCAAGGGAAGCATGGAAGAAAAACGACCGAGAGGAAGACCGCGAGGACGTTGGCTGGAGATGGTGGAAAAGGATCTGGACGAAGCAGGGGTCAGCAATTGGAGAGCGGCGGCAAGAAACCGGACCGAATGGAGAAGAATAAGAGAAAGAGTGAAAGAACTACAAAACCAGGCGCGGACCTAACTAGTCTGAACTGATAGACGCCTAACTTGGGAAGCTCGAAAGAGAGGCCATGGTCCTTGAAGAACTGTTGAAGGCCAAGAAGTAAGTAAGTAATAAAAACATAAATTAGGACTTTCAACCGCGCCTTCAAACACTTATATTCTGTCCTAGGTAAATCCGTTGAGTATGATGTGGTATAGTTAGTTATGTACCAAGAGCATTATACATCAAGTAATGCCCGTGGTGACTTTAAATGCGTAAATAAATTGAAAATCTTGCAAAGTAGTTCATACCACCCTAGAGCGTAATCATTACGTCCTCTAATTAAGAGAGGGCATAATAATAATAATAATAATAATTTATTTCTGAAGAGTATACATATGTAGAATACACAATAATCTAAGTTGACTAGAACTTTCAGAAATAAATGATGAAAGGACTTAGCCCACAGAAGTAAAACTTGTGCGTGGGCGATTGAAATATATGAAAACGTAGTGAAGTACATTTCTCAACACTTTGCAATTCGCTAAGACAGTAATAAATTGTTTTGATCAAGCATTTTTTATGTCTATTAATTTATGAATACTATATCTAGGGGTATTCTGGAGCCAAGATTTTATTTTTTTCTTAAAGTTGTAAATATTTTGACTTTTTTTAATATCTTTCGGTAGTGCCGAGTATATTCGAGGTGCAATATAGCTATAAGATCGTTGGCCAATAGTTTTATCTGCTTTTTCTACTGCAGTTTCAGTATGACATTTGTACCTGGTATGATAATCATGGGTTATATCTGTTAAATCGTCTTTAGTTTTATATTGCAAGCAAAGCATCCTATAACAAAATAGCTGTCTTGGGTCAAACAACTGGCTTTCTTTATATAATAAATCACTCGGGTATAGCCGGTCTTTGCCAAATATAATTTTGAGAAAACATTTTTGAATAATTTCTAGACCTTTTAGGTGATGCTTCAATATGCCACCCCAACCAACTATTCCATAGCATAAGTGACATTCAACTAACGAGTGATAAATAATTTTTAGGTGCTTCAGTTCCAGTACAGACCTCAGTTGTTTAAATTTGAATAGGACAGATCTTAATTTTTTTATTATATTATTTACGTGGATATCCCATTTAAGATGTTGATCAATATAAATGCCTAAATATCTTATGTCTTTGGTTGCTTGTATGTTGTATGACTGATTATGATTATTAGTAATAATTAAATCTTCAAACGTCTGTATCTTATTTGCAGCACAAGTAAAATGTATATATTTAGTTTTTTTGAAATTTATTGATAGTAATTTTTGGTCAAACCACGTTTTAATGCTTGCTAAATCATTTTCTGCTTTTGCTTTAAGATCATTCCAACTATCTGCGGTATATAGTAGCACAGTGTCATCCGCAAAAGCCGACACTTGGGCTACTGTATTGTATGAGAATAAACTGTTAATATAAATACTAAAAAGAATGGGTCCCAGAACAGTACCTTGTGGAACACCACATTCGACTATAACCGGGTCACTTAGGTCATTTCCAATTTTGACATATTGAACTCTGTTGTTTAAATAATTTCTGATTAGATTTAAGGCTACACCGCGAAAACCAAGATCCTCAACCGTCTCTATTAGCTCTGCATGATTTACGGTATCAAAGGCTTTGGCCAAATCCATGAAAACACATAGTATCTGTTTATTTTTATCTAGATTTTTATAAATATTGTTTGTTAAATGAACAATTGCATTTTCAGTTGATATCCCCGATTTGAAACCAAATTGTTTATCTGACAACAAATTGTATTTGTTAAGGTACAGCATCATGCGGTTTTTGATTATTTTTTCTACCACTTTAGCTAGATTTGATATCAGGGATATCGGCCGGAAATTTGCCATGTCAAGTCTATCATCTTTTTTGAATAAAGGTTTTACTACGGCCTCTTTAAATGCAGATGGGAAATTTCCAGTTGCTAAAATTTTATTTATAATAAATGTGAGCGGGTTTTTTATATAGTCTAAGGCTATTTTAAGAGTTTCGGAAGCTATGTTGTCAATACCAGGCGATTTACCATTTTTTAATTCATTTATATATTTAGATACTTCATTTGGATCAGTCGGGAACAAGTATATTGAGTGATTATTTATATTTCTTTTGACTGTCCTGGAATTTGTATTAACTATAGATTTAGCCATTTTTGATCCGATTTCAACGAAAAATTTATTGAATTGATTTGCGATGTCTTTCTTATTTGTAATTATTTGATTATCTAATTTAATTTCAGTTATTTCTCTGTTATTATCATTTCGATTTGTAAATTCTTTAATTACGTTCCATAGGGCCTTACTTGAATTTTTATTTTCATTTATTTTATTTTTATAATAGTTATTTTTTGTTATTTTTATTAAGTTCGTTAAATTATTTTTATATTTTTTATATTTTTCAAAAAGTTGTGCGTTATCAGGCTGCCTTAGAGATTTTTTATATAATTCCGTTTTTGTCGCAACTGACTTTAAAAGACCCCGGGTTATCCAAGGATTTCGTTTGCGTTGTACTTTATTTATCCGTACCGTACTAGTTGCGTTGTCGATGGCATTCTTAATTATATTTATAAAGGAATTCGCAGCGAAATCAATGTCATCTGACTCGTATAGTTCATTCCACGTTTCCGTTTTTAAGTTATCTATTAATTTATTTTGATTCAGTTTTTTTAAAGTAAAGATTGCAGCTGAAGTCTGCCGTGGAACTGCCAGATTCAAATGTGCTATGACAGAATAATGGTCAGTAATCAGAGTTTTCATCACACACGAGTTACAAACGTCATACCGATTACTTTTAAAAAAAATATGGTCAACACATGTTTTTGAATTTTTATAAATTCTTGTATATGAATTAATTAATGGTTTAAATCCTTCTTCTGCCATAATGTTGAGATAATTTTGACAAACTTCAGAATTAGATTTAATGTCGATATTTATGTCCCCTACGATAAAGTGATACTTTGAGTTGCTTTGACTTACATTAGATAAATATGCTTGTAGATTGTTGTTAAATTCATGGACACATATTGTATGAGGTCTATAGATAGCGCTCACCACAACTGTGTTTCCCGGAATAGCGATAGTAGCTTTAATTACATTTATTTCACCTATATGCAAGATGTCAATGCTACTGTTATAGATATCTTTGATATACATAATTACCCCATCATTTTGATTTACATCACGAACATTATCATTACACCCTCTGTTTACGCCCTAGGGCGTTGTGAACTACTTTATGCACCTCGCATTACAATTTAGAAAACAAATTAATAGTAACAGTAATAGTTCAGTATAAATAAACCAATATAAATACGACGAATCTGGATGAATTTCCGGAAATAGTACAGAGAGACATTACCTTTTTGCTGTCTTTATGAATGTCATAATCAATGTGCCATGTCTTTATATGCATTAAGAACCATATTTTTCATCTTTGCTTAAGAGGCGCCTTTAGTCACGTTCTGTAGGGGCGAATTTATCTTCAGATCAGAATCAGCAGAGTTCTTTAAGCTAGACATCGCACAATTTTAAAATGTCAAGCTTTGCAGAAACAGTTGTCAAATTTAACCTATATGCGACTATCATACATACATCCGATGATTTAAACAATTTAACAAAATCATATTAGCAATAAACTTTCCGTAAATATTTCGAACTTGTGTTGCAGACTTTACTGACTCGAGTCGGAGAAAATTGTATAATGGTTTTATATTGTAGCTTTTTATATTAAAATTTATTGTAACATATAACAACTTAGAATTATTCGTATGCCACTTAAGGTCAATTAATTAAAGAAAATAATTAAAATCCATGGTTAATCGATTTGGAAATTGTTTTAGTTTTTTGCAATAGTACATCATTTTTGCCGCAATATCTAATATATCCTGTACATAAAAAGTTGATTGATAAAATAACTGAATAAATTCATTTAATGTATGTGCAAGCTTCTGATGCCCACTATTTTCTTTTTCACAAAAACACGTCTTATTTTAATCAGAGGGAGGAATTTTTTAGGCCTTCCTTATCATGTGGACCTGCCTCGGAATGCATAAAACGCATTTTTAACGCGTTCGTTAAGCGATCATTGGTGTCGGTAGTTTGTGGTGGCTGCTTCCTTCCTGTACCCTTTTACCTCTCGTCGCCAACCCCTCCATGCGTTACATCCTGCTCCGTGAGAACAACTCACCACTTTCAACAGCGACTGAAATTTAGCCGTGGGAAAGGCTAAACAAACGTTGGCATTCTGAACGTCGTCTTGCTATAACCGATTAGCAGCCAGGCTTTAGTTTTAACAGAAACCCTTTGCAAATTTAGGCTAGAAATTATTATTATTATTATTATTATTATTATTAGTTACATAAAGGCAGGCGGCTATTAGCCGATATGCCCCATACAGTGAACTTAAGCTAAACTAACTAAAAAAAATATATTACCTATCTAAGTATAAATCAAGACTATTCTTCTGTTCTAAAATATTTTATATAATTTTGAAGTACTAATAAAAAGAATATATGCAAATTTCGATAATTAGAAAAGCTACTGTTGGATATTTAACAATACATTCTGTTCTAATAGGTGCAAATTGATATAGTTTCAGCAGAAGTCGGAGCATGAATCTCAAACAAATTTAAGAATGCTAATTTTTCCTGTTTACCTTAAATAAACATTTGAAAATTGTGCATAATTAAAATTCTTGGCAATTTACTGTTCTTACTTAATGACTAAATTGTTTGCTTCATTATCTCCCCGCTTTCTCGGTAAAATTACATTACAAAGGTTTCAGTGGGTCTCGTTCTACACATCAACACGAGATGGTGCCAGTACTACTATTTCAATTGCTGAGCTGTACGATCTCCAGCCCATCTTTAATTTGTGTATTAAAGTAGGATATGCACTAGATGTATACCTATTCTTCAGTTAATAATAATAAAAGTTGTTTACTAACAGTTTTACTTTAACTATTTGAATGCTTCCTTTATAAAGCTAATTTTAAATATGACAAACACATTTGCATTGCATTTTTAATCTATTGTGTATTCTACTAGTAATTTTAACAATAGACAATTAAAATTTGCCCTCTCGTCATCGTATAATGGCCGTAATATGGTAATGATTTTGAAGGATACAATTTTGTTTACTCAAGCGAGGGAAAGCTGCGGCCACGTGCACAGCATATGACGTCATTTTTGATCGAACTGGTCATCCACGAAGTAATCTATTTTAAGTTTTACACTCCCGTGTAGCGGAGAAATATAACCTATTTATTTCCACAATTAAATTGGCTGCAGACAAATTTGCTTCGTTCAAGATTCGAAAACATCAATGACTCATTTACATACTGCGGGTCGCAATAAATTGAAAAAATCAAAGCCTTATTTACAACAATAAAAAATAAAACAATCGACTACTCTATACTATATGTAATTGAAGAATAGAACGGAACAAAAGCTGTCTGGCTTCGCGTAATCAACTCAGAAATTGGGGGATTCACTTAGCAGGGGTTGTCAGCGTAAAGGGGACCTGTATGTATTGTCTCACATATGGGCTCCCTTCATTTGTTAACAACTGAACCACGACTCATATCGGTATATCGTTATCGATTATGATTGTTTGACTAGGTTTTGCTTTATTCCTATTTTGATTGCGAAATTATATTCAATAACCGTCCCGCCCCTTTACCGGTTGGTTCAAATAATTTACTGCCTTACCAACTATTACTGCTTATAGATTAACGTTTATAGCTATTAAGCAAATATTTTGCGTAAAAAGTAACGGTAGGTATGTTTCTGATAAGTACAAAGTTGCGTATCAGCGCAATAAGTCTAGTATTATCAATAGTTTTTTTATTTATTAATATAGGTACCTAGTTAACTTCCAGATGCTGAGCCTTTGTTCTTTAAGTATTCGACTAGTACCTACATTGTTCTATTTATACAATATATTTAATCGTTTATCCCCTCTTACATGCATTTAACGAGCAAGACTTTTTGTTCAAAAAATAATTATATTAAAATTCTTCTGCAGAAGTTTGTCTGTTCTGTTTTGAGGATGCAAAACGCTTCTACATTCTTCGCATTCATTCTTATTTGACATAAAAGTTTTCCGTCCTACTGGTGCCTGTCTGAATTTTGTTGTGAATTTATTTTTAGCAAAGCTTTTCATGCAGGGTCTAGCTTTGGAATTTAGCGAGTAGTCAGTCATCTTCGTAAATTTTAAAGTAATTATTTTATATAGGTTAAATTGTTTGCAATGCCCTTGTCTCAATTTTCGACGATTCCATTTGTTTTTCTACAGCTCTTCTTTTTGGTGTCATCTTTAATTCGTTTATAATCTTTAAGAAAATTTTCCCCGTTTTACATAGATTGTTTCTTCCACAAATTTGCAAGTTTGATTTATACGTTTAGTCAATTTAAATTCGCAAATATTACGTTTACAGGACATAACAATTAGCAGTTTCGTAGAGGAGTTCCATCTACTTGTCAACTTGTTTGTAATAAAGCTAGACAGAACATTTTTAAAGGAGCATTGACTTAAACTTATCTTTACTTCTGAAGCGTATTTTACATTATACTTGTTTCGTCTAGAAATGTGTAACTGATTTCAATACTAAATACACTAGTAATGTATCTCAGAAACCTACTTTTAAATTAGTTCCTGGTCACTTCTTTAAATTTTAATAGTGTAGTTTCAACCTCAAATTGGTAAACAATGGCTTCGTATAGTAAGAAAAACTATTTGCTAAACTGTAAAGGCTTTAGTAGCACTAGGTATGTCGATTATTTGTTGAATGTTGGCAATGTTCTAATACAATTTAAATTTTGTAACTATTTTGAAAACAATAAAAAATGTCTTGACAAGCAACTGCAATTCAAATACACGACGAAAGTTTTGAAGAAGATGCGGATGTCTGAATACGATTTTGAACGAAACTGTTCCAAAACAGATCAGACGTGTCGGAGTTATAAATACGCGTACTCAGAAATGCTGAAAAATAATCGAAATTAAACTGGAAGACATACATAGTCGTGCTATTTATAAATTTCCAGTTTATTCTAAAATGTAATTCATGGAGCCGGCGTCTCTGTCCATATTTCTTGTTAATTTGTAATAAGTTTCGAGATCTATTTATGCACTATTTCTAAAATTGTCGGTTTCGGCCCCGCTTTGCTTCTACCAGCTAATGGTAATAAACTAATAAATAACGTGTCTAATAATACCAGTGTTCAAATAGAGCTTCCTTCCTCGTGTAAAATTAGACGCCGATATGGAGTAGAAGGGGCGAAGTGAGCGACAGAGGGCGACAGAAGGGCAACCCCACTCGTCACGCTGGCAGATCAGCGCTAATAATACACCCCCATGTTGCTAAATACAGACCCTCATCGATGCTCTTCGATGGGGATTAATATACAGAATAGCGAAAAAGCGAAAGTGCAATTGCGCGACAATGGATATTACGAACCAGTTGCCTTCTAGCAGCCTACACAGATTTCTAGATGAAGTTGAGTAAAATAAAAACTTCTGCTCTAAAGATGCAGCAAATAGCTATTACAGAAATGTAATAAATCTTATTATTTAAACTATCATCGGGCATATTTTATTATACGGATTTAGTAATGTGGGTAAAAGGCAGTACATAATTAATTATAGTTATTATGTGTTCAAAGCAACAATATTGATTCAAATTCTACGTTTTCTTTTGTAGATATCAGCATTAGCCATAGTGGGTTTTAAAAAACAAAATGACAATTGGTTAATAGCAATAAAAATACAACTAACTCCGTAATTTATTGTACAAAAAACTTGCAGTGTGAACTGGTGCTGCTGCAACAGTGATTTTACAACAGCTATTCTAAGACTTTTGCTGTTTTTCCAAATTGTCTTTTCTGCTTATTTGGGGATATAAGTTTGTATTTGCTAGTAGAAATCCTAATCATACCTCATTGTTCCGTAGATATCTACGCCTAACTTTTTTTCAACCCTTATTCGTTCAATAATGTACAAAGACCTCCCACATTTTCTTCTATCTTGTTCGGTTTTCCAACCTCTCTTCACGATGTTAGCTAGCCCCACGAACCATTTAATGTCATCTGACCTTTTAATTTACTGCGAAATATCTCAGTCTTTCGGGTTTTCCAGACAGTCTAGATCCATGAGGTTTTCCATAACATCTTCCTTCAGTTCTCAGTTCTTCGTTGTTGTAGTGTCTACACTATGCATATTCTGGATTTTGAATGCTTCTCCAATGTACGTATGTTTCACTCTATCTTGTAATGCCTTACCACATGTAGCCCTGAGCGCTTTGAATTTGTTTCCTTTTAACCAATGTTTCGGCTTCACATGTTAACATTGTCCATGTTTGTGATGCATGCAGAATCGAACAGAAACAAAAGAGAATGTAGAAAGCGCATTGTTATTGGATTTGGTAAAATCGCAACCTTTCCACATTCTAGTGAGTTTAACGATCACTATCCTGGCTATTTCAATTCTTCGAAGAACTTTACTTTCAAAGAACCCTGGTAAGTGTATTTTACTTCGTAATCGGATTTTGGGCTGTTTGTTAATTGGCTCTATCGATAATCATGACTTTAGTTCTCACTGGCGACTGAGTAAAGGCGGATAACCCAAGAGAAGAAGTGCTGGTGAGGAAATGCATCAACATGTAAACATGGACGTTACCGTGAGAAAAAGACATCATGCGGAAGGCAACGCGAAACCACAACATCGAAAAATTTTCCCAAGAAAGCAGCAGCTTTGGAAAAAAAATATGGAAGATTCTTCTCAAGTTAAATGTCCCGGAGGCAAAACAGTCGCCCGATGGGTAGGCACAATTAGTAAAGGATTATCTACTAAATAAAGAAATAAAGACGTTATCAACGCTTTTTAAATGTGGTAAATTGGAAACATCAAAATGGCAATGAAAAGAGAACAAATTGATATTCAAGAGAAGATGTGATAGACGAAAAAGATATTGTGAAGCCAGAAAGTGGAGGGGCAGCAATACTAAAAGAGGAATTTGACAAAGACACTAGATAAGAGTCTCGGTGTAAAAAAATCGTTACTGAAATTATAAGATCCATGAGTGAAAACACCATGGAAATACTACTCAAAATAGTTCGGGGCAGTTACTAATACCAAAACAGAAATTATTCCATAAACAAACTGCAGCAACTACGTGTGAAAAATACCGTACAATAAGTCGGATTACCCACGCCTCAAAAATACTTACCAACATTGTATACCATAGGATACGCCAAAACATAGAAGAAAACATGACGGGCAACCAATTCGGTTGTTGAAAACATACTGGTAAAAGAGAAGCCATCCTTAGTTGAATAACCGAAAAGATGATACGAAAAGAAACTAAACATGTACCTAGTCTTCATCAATTCAGAGAAGGCATACGATAACGTTAAAGGAGAAAGAATGTTTCAAATCTGGGAAAAATTGAAATAAAATATAAGGATAGGAGAATAATATGCCAACTGTATAAATATGTATATGTATATATTGTTATGATACAAGCTTAATATGGTTTGAATTAAAAAAATTTAAAATAGGGATCACAATGGGATAAAAATGGTTTGGATTTATTTGGGAATAAGGTAGATTTGTGTCTGAAACATAATTATTTGAAAATTACAGGTGGATTAAAATTAAAATAAAATTTGATAAAATACAGTTTGAAAATCAATGACAAATGTTAACTTTGAAATAATATAATATTTAGTAGGTTTAAATCAAAATAGATAAGACTAGAATGCATAAATAATGAAAATGTAGTAGTTAGGAAAATTGTTTCCGATTATTGAAAAATAACAACCTAAAAAGTATGTAGAAAAACGATTTTGGTCTAACTAAAATATTGAATATAACCCTGTTTTATTGAGAAAATGTTTGGCTAATATAACAAGGGTAAAATCTAAATCTACGTGGTGAATAAATATGAAATATTAACAAATAATTAAGAGAAGCGAAGAGTTAACTAAAGAAGATAATTATCGTTTTATTTGGGAGAATACATTTGACATATAACATAAATCTAAATGGGATTACGTCAATTTATTTGTTGTTGAGTGGAGCTTTCAAAAAGGGTGTCATCGGAGAGAGAAGGTGCTTTCCAAGAAGTAGTTACTGTAGCAGGTGGATGTCCAGGTTTGCTCTGTTGGCTGGTTACTGTCAAGAATTGATAATTTCCTAATATTGGACCACGATTGGTCTGTCTGTGAGCAGTGCATTGCAGGAAGCTGCTTAAAAGGGACGAGTTGCAGATCAAAAATAGGTTACTATCTTGAATGTTGTGTGAGGAAAATATTCAATGTGGGTGATTTCTTATTAATTCCTAACTAGAAAATAAAGACATTAAAAAGGTGAAATTAATTAAGAGACAAGAACTTACTGTATTATTTCATATTATTTTGTACCGTTTAAAAGATTGGGCATTTGTCATTAGAATTTTAAAACTGTTTTGACCAAAAAATGTTGTATGGCACTTAAAAGCAATTGAAGCAAAAAAGAACCAAGCCTTTGAAAAACATTAGAAATGAACAAGGGGATATAGTAACGAAGAAAGAAGACATAATGGAACGATGGCGGAGACACTTTAAAGAGGTATTGGAAGATAGTGACGAAGAAAAAGAAGAGAGTGATAACGAAATCGAACAAAACGGAATGAAGGCAAATGAAGGTATAGATACAGAGTTGATATCAGAGATGGAACTGGAAGAGGCAATAAAAACGATAAAATTAGGGAAAGCAGCCGGAAAAGATAAGACCTTACCGGAAATGATAAAGTATATAGGAGAAGTAGGAAAAGAAAAAATCTTAACTTTAATGAATGACATAGTCAAATAAAAAAAAGCACCAAAAGAATGGCAAACGGGGGTAATAGTACCTCTGCACAAAAAGAGCGATAGCAGGGAATGCAACAATTATAGAGGTATTACGTTATAAAGCATAGTAAGCAAAGTATGGGCCAGAATCTGGAAAACACGACTCAAAAATAAGTTAGAAGATACGATAGACGATAGTCAGTGTGGATTTAGAAAAGGAAGAGGGGTGCAGGACAACATGCTTATATTATGACAAATTGCAGAGAAAGCAATAAATAAGGGAAGGGAGGTCCAAATGTGTTTTATAGACTTATGTAAATCCTTCGACAGGATTAGAAGAAAGGACATATGGAAGACGTTAGAGAATAGAGGTATAAATACAACAGAAATAGACATGGTTAAGAGTTTGTATAACAAAACAACAAATATAGTAAGAACCAGAAATAAGAAATCAACGAAATTTCTATCAACAAGAGGTTTAAGACAAGGATGTGTGCTAAGCTCGTTATTATTCGCACTAATTATGGACGATGTAGTCAAGGAATGTAAAAAGGTAACGAGGAAATATAAAATAGGAAGACGAAAAATGGAAATGGTACAAATATCAGAGTTACTCTACCCGGATGACTTGGTAATTTTAGCAGGATCAGAAAGAGAGCTACACTATAATGTGGGCACATCAGGGAAATGCAGAAACTAAATATGAGAATTAATATAGAGAAGACAAAGACAATGATCGTGGGACCAACATAAAGGAAACATTAGATAACAATAGGAGGAAAGACAGTAGAACAAGTTACTAACTTTAAATATTTAGGGTCATGCATTAGCAATAACGGAAAATTGATGAGGAAATAAACGAACCCACAGTCACAGGCGGAAAAATCTTTAATGCAATTAAAACTAGCTTCCTGGTTAAAGCAGAAATACCAAAAGATACAAAAGTGGAAGTGGTGAAGAAAGTAGTATACTCTGCGTTGGTGTACGGATCGAATCTTGGCCAATCACAGACAAACAAAAGAAGAGAATTACAAGCACAGAAATGAGATTTTGGAGGAAAATAGAAGAAAAAACCAAACTGGATAGAATTAGGAGTACAACTGAAGGTGAAAGCGGTAGATGAAGTGGTAGCAGAAAGACAGTTAGGTTGGTTGGGGCATACGTACAGAATGGGGGAGAATAGAATGGTAAAACAAAAAATATGGTGTGATACACGCACACAACTTCCTTTTACAGTGATCTTATAATTGGCCAAAAATTTGATTTTAAATTTTTAAGCATTTGTCAAAAATTTTTAAAAATTACAAATTCTACAAAAACGGTGCAAAATAGAGCGTTAGCTGAAGAGACAAATTTTCTCTAGAATTTTAAGCTGAATTCAAAAATGTAATAATATACCGGGTGTTATATTTAAAATAGGAGTTAATAAAAAAAAATAGAAAAAAAACAAAAGAAACCAATTTTAGAAGTATTCAACTGGAATCTCACATCAATACACATTAAAAATGTAATAAAAATGAGAAGTTTGAAATAATCGTTAGAGCCGTTTTTGAAAAAATCAAAAAAAAATGAAAAATCACGAGAGTAAACACCTACTTCCGGTTATGCTATTTTCTTCAAAAGCTTGCTGTCACATCTACATAGTACAAAAAACTTATATATGAAGTTTCAACCCCATACCTCTTTTCGTTTTTGAGATATTCTGTTCTCAGACACACAGACAGACACACAGCAGACAGACACACAGACAGACCAATGAAAACAAAATATGTTTTTTGGGATCAGGGGACCCTAAAACGTGAAGATCTGTTGAAAACTCAATTTCGAATTTTTGGGGTGAATCCAATACTTCCTTTATTGTAAAAGGAAGTAATACTAGAAGCAAGACCGGAAGGGAAAAACCCAGTAGGAAGACCAAGGAAGACATGGATTGGAGGTGTAAGAATAGCAGCGGAAAAAAGAGGAATAAACTGGAACACAGCGAAACAAACGGCACAGTATAGGAAGGAGTGGAAGAAGAAGTGCCGGAAAAACGAAAATGCGGAAGGATGACAACCGACCGACACCAAGCCTTACACCGTTAAGGTAGAAAGGCTAAGGATTATGTATGTATGTATATATGTATAACGGTCTTGTTTGGTTATGACTTGAACGTTAAAAGACCACCACAAGCCGACGTAGAATCAAGCACATAACTTTGAAAACTGGTTCATTTGCGCAACACTTGAACGTTAATATAACGTTTAGTCCAAAGTTAAGTTTCAACGTTAGTTCAACGTTTCTTTGAGGACTGAGATGGATGGGCAACGTAAGGGATGACTTAAAAACCTTGCAAGTGCAGAACTGAATCAACATAACCCAAAAACCGAGACCAACGGATGCTTGTTGTGGAAAAGGCCAAGGCTCACAATTGGCTGCAGTACAATAGTGGATGGATGGATTTTCGCTGTTCGTTTAAATGAAACCAAAGTACCTGTGAAATGATAGATAATACAAAACCGTCAGCAGACATTAATTCTATAACTATTGCAAATTAATTGAACGACATCGTATAATGTTAACAAATACTACTACACTGCCTTCGTATATTCAAACACTCCTCTTCGAGCAAAATTAGTGTTGCTCATAGAAAACACTTGTGATATTTTTATTCATTATAATCTTTAATTGTCACTGTCTGACAACAATGGTATTCATGACATATAATAGATTGTAAAGTATATAGTGACACTTATTTTACTATCCAAGTACTTTCTATTCTAACACAACTTTGGTGGTGCAGTGAGAAGAGTGCCAGGCTTGCAATAAGCAACTCTGTGGTTCGAGTCAGTGAATAGGCGGAACTTTTTTGCAGTCCACTGGATTTGGTAGTGGTACTGAGCCGGTTGACCATTCGATGTTAGGGCACAATTAACATCGCTCTCCTCTGAAGACTTGTATAAGGTAGAACAACAAGACTACACACAACACATATACACACAACTACTTGAAGGTAGTACAATCGGCCCACCTTGAAGCGTAAGTGCGTGTGAACTTGGTTCACCCTTCACCCAAGAAGCCAAACAATATCCAAAGCCTTTGCTTTGTGTTTTGAATGATATTGTCTGATACAATATCTGGATAGCTGAATTATTGTTTTGCATTGACATTTCCATCATTAAAATACCAAGCATACCTTTACCTTCTAGTAAAAGTGTTATTAACGTTTAGAACTATTAACTGTCCCTTATAATAACATGAGTAGTCAAAGCTATGTCGAAAATTTTTGGTGTGGTATCACGAATATTCATTGCGCTTAGGTTGCATTAGCTAGCGCACTCGTCCTAATCGTAAGCACAAAAATATTCTACTTAACTTTGACTAAGAATGGCATTCGAGGGACTATTCAATGAACCAAACTACTTTCGCAAATTAGTTTTCAGTAAATCTAGCAACAAACTACGCCATTTCTATAGTAACAGAACACCAGTATTGACTTTTTCTGATAAAAATTTGTTTAAAATATCCAAGGGTAATACCACAAACGGTGAACATTTTTTGAGAATTTTTTCCCTCACATGCAAATTATTGCGTTTAAATTTCTCGAAACTAAAACTGCGTTAAAAATTCCGCGAGACCGCAGGTCGAGTGGAATTTGAGCAGTTTTTGTTGAGAGGAATTTGCAATAATTTGCATGTTGACGAAAAAAATTCTCCTAAAAAATTTTGTCTTGAGTGGTATTTGGAAAGATTATTCAACAATATGGGTAGATGACTTTTACCGTGAGTTTTTAGAACAACCCTGATTTGCAAACTTTGACTTTGACGTTTTGGTGAAATGTCAGTCAAAGGCTACTCACTCAATTAAAATCATTGAAACCAATCGGGCTCGCGTGAAAACACTGCGACATTAGGTGTTTTCAATGACAGTCAATTTTGATTGGCCGTTTCTGACAAATTGAACCATTTTCATTAGTTCGTTCATTATAGTGTTGAATAATCAAGGGTAATACCACAAAAGGTGAAAATTCTTTGCCAATTTTTTTCGTTCACATGCAAATTATTGCGTTTAAATTTCTCGAAACCAAAACTGCGTTCAAATTGCGCAGGTCGAGTTGAATTTGAGCAGTTTTTGTTGAGAGAAATTTGCAATAACTTGCATGTTGAAGAAAAAAATTCTCTTAAAAAAATTTGCCTTGAGTGGTATTTGGAAGGATTATTCAACAATATGGGCAGATGACTTTTACCGTGATCGACAGCACACATTTGGTTTTTTTCCACTATTAATTCAATACTGGAGCTTCCAATACGGTTATTATGAGTTTTTAGAACGACGCTGATTTGTAAACTTCACTTTGACGTTTTGGTGAAATGTCAGTCAAAGGGTACTCACTAAATTGAAATCATTGAAACCAATCCGGATCGCGTGAAAACACTGACAGTCAATTTTGATTGGCCGTTTCTGACAAATTGAACCATTTTCATTAGTTCGTTCATTATAGTGTTGAATAATCAAGGGTAATACCACAAAAGGTGAAAATTCTTTGCGAATATTTTTCGTTCACATGCAAATTATTGCGTTTAAATTTCTCGAAACCAAAACTGCGTTTAAATTGCGCAGGTCGAGTGGAATTTGAGCAGTTTTTGTTGAGAGAAATTTGCAATAACTTGCATGTTGAAGAAAAAAATTCTCTTAAAAAAATTTTCCTTGAGTGGTATTTGGAAGGATTATTCAACAATATGAGCAGATGACTTTTACCGTGTTCGACAGCACACATTTGGTTTTTTTCCACTATTAATTCAATACTGGAGCTTCCAATACGGTTATTATGAGTTTTTAGAACGACGCTGATTTGTAAACTTCACTTTGACGTTTTGGTGAAATGTCAGTCAAAGGGTACTCACTAAATTGAAATCATTGAAACCAATCCGGATCGAGTGAAAACACTGACAGTCAATTTTGATTGGCCGTTTCTGACAAATTGGACAATTTTCATTGGTTCGTTCATTATAGTGTTGAATAATAACTTGAATACCTTCTAAGAAACGTCAAATTCTGGATTTACATTGGTCATTTTTTGACAAACGACAGGTAAATTGAATAGTCAAGGATATTTTAGTAAGCGCAGATTTATATCATGGTGGGCTGCTATACCAGAAAAAAATATTATTAGATTAGATATGGTATTTTTACATATTTTCATATCTAATAAATTTTTAAATTGTGACAGATTGTATGGTATACATAATAATTAATGCTATATATCACCAATTTTTAACTAGAAAAAGTTGTTTCTAATTTTCAATAATCTTTGCTATCCGTTTTAGATATTTATTGGCCAAAAACGAAAATACCGTTCGAATAAAGGAAATAATGAAAACAAGACGTCGATGCTTACATTCCTCCAAGGAAATCGAGCTACGGTTAGTGCAAAGTTTACATAATGCCAATTCGTTCGATTTCTCCAGAAGAAGCAATGACACAGAGTACTTGAAATGCAAATACTCTGTAACAGTCACCATTGAGATATCCCCAAACAATAGTAGTGAAAGTAGACAGCTCTCGAGTATTGAAGTGCAATGGTGTTTTCGTTTACAACATAATTACGATTGTCACCAGAAATTAGCAGGATAAAATCTTCTTGCAGTTAAGTGCTACATTACGTTATGGTATAAATAGTTAACAGTTTATTGGCTTGAAACGGGCCTCGTTATTCAATCCATATCTTATTACTCTAAAAATAATAGCACTTTACCTAAATTTTGTAGTTAATATATGCGGTTGAGAGTTTTCTAAAAAAAAATCAATTAAAATCTGATAACAGGCAAATGTCATGTTCATAATAAGTTTCGGACTATTTTTGAAGAATTCATAAATGGTTATTTTCGCAGCTATTGATTTAATTATTACTGTTTCTTTCATTTATGTATCGCCATTTGTTAAAACTGCAAAGATTTAAGAAGTTTTATCTAGGACTTATGTGAGAAAGTTATGTATACGTGCTGTCAGTCTACATATTACAAATATTAAATTAAATTACCGGTAATCCTGCTGCGTGAATTTACACAGACTTGAAACTGTAGTCGAGCTTCATGACTTAAAACTAATGTATATCTGGAAGCAGTTGAAAGATTAATTAACAATGCTACGTAGTGTGGAAAGTTAGTTCCGGTACCCCGTGAAGAACCCTAAAGTCGTGAAAGTGGAACACAGGAAATAGTTGTTAAAGCAATATAAATTTTATAAACATAGCGCTGTAATTTAAAGAAGTCTTCCCAAATCAAGTTATCTCTGGATCTTATATAATAAAATTTGAATACAAAAAGAACATTATTTAGATACAGTATATTTTGTGACAAAATGAAAACAATTTATTTTTAAGGTATTTATAATTAGTATTTTATAACTATGAGCAGTATAACAACCAAGAAATTGTGTTTTAAAAGACTAGATCTGTATACGTGTTTTATTTAATAAAATCGGATGCGCGATATCCCAAGATATTATTCTAAACGATTATGTGAAACCTTCAGCCATTAACGGAGTACCTAAAACTTAACATAGTGAACGTAACAAAACGTTCACTTTGACGATGTAATTTCTGACCAATCACGTAACTCATTGCCTACACAGTAATAAATTTTTCCAATACCTGATAGTTGACGAGACACACTGTATATGTGAAGCATTTTTTATTGAAATATCGTTACTTATAGGTTATTTTTTAAAGTGTATAGATTATAACATTTGTTAAAGATACAGGTTACCGTCAAAACGAAACTAAATAGCTCATGTATGTACATAGCATCATCAATAATAAAAATAATAAAAACATAATCAATCATTAAAAATCAAAAGAATATATTGTCCAAAAGAGACTAAATAACTAACTATCATATGTTAGTTTTCTGCAAAGCATAGGACAACGCACAATCCTACAGCCGTCCCATTTTATCTTTGCATTCAGTAGATGTAATCCACGTTGTATTTCTTTTTCTTCTTGGCTGCGTAATTCGTATCTCTCCATTTTCTTTTCATTTGACTGGAAATTATTTCCTGTAGTTCTGTTTTGGATTGGTTTAGGAGTAATGCATTACTCAATAATAATAATCAGTCTCATTATTCCCTTTCCGGACATAGGGTGTTTATGAACTGTCTCTACTGTTACCTGCCCTGGGTTATGCAACCCGTTCTTGTATTCTTTGTTTCCCATTGCGCACTTCTCTTCTGTGATTCTTTTGAGCGTCCTCTCTTCCTTTCCCCATTGCAATGCGCTCTTTAGGATTTTTTTTCTTAATGTATATTCTAGCCATCTAAATTTTCTTTTTTTGATATGTTTTTCTATTTCTTCTTCTTGTGTATAACTGCTCGTTGGTGATAGTCTTGGGCCAGAATATCCCTAATATGCTTCTTAAGCTTCTATTTACAAATGAAGTTCACATTTAATGACCTGCGTTATGGTCCATGTTTCCGATCGGTATAGAAGAACGGGTTTGATTATTGAATGAAATACTTTAATTTATAAATAAAAACACATGGTCTTCCATTACACATTGAGGTGGAATGATGCCTTGTATTAAAAAAGGGTTTAATTAGAATGTGAATAATTAAATAGGGCAAATAATCACAATGCTCATATTTTTATTGTGTAAAACTCTGCCTGTCAGTATTTTAGGCTAATCAAAATGAAATGTATTGATTGTACTCTAATAAAATGGTTAATTGCCCCTTTCTATATTTCATTGAACTGCAATAATAATCTGGGCTAGATCCGACAAGAACACAAAACTACTCTCTCAGGTTGGGTTCAAATCTGAGTTTTATTTGAATTTTTTTTTAGAACATTTGACTCAACGTAGCTCATATACGCAATTATAGTACAACAGCTCTACTAGATTCGGTTACTCATAACCTCACAAACTTGACATTTACTACAGCAAGTCGTTAGTGCATATAGCATGTATTTAATGATTCAAAAGTAAAATTCTGCAAGGAAACGTCAGGTAAATTGAATTGAAACTTCCGCCTAGCAACAACTAATTCGATTTTATTTCAGGTATGACGTCAAACGACGCTAGTTGTCTTTTGTTTTTGGCTTCCTATGATGGTCTCAAATTCTTGCAAAAACCGCAATTTCTACTGACGCCATTTAAATCTCAAACTGAGACGAATCTGGACGCTTGGAAATACGATGGACCTCTTCCACAAGGTGTAATCTTGGAGATTATTAGCTTTCCCGGCTTCCAAACAATCAAAACTGCAACTCCTACCTTTCAAATCTGCCTTTTTTCTCCACGGAGATGGTTGCAGGTAACGCCGAGGACCTAACTCGCTTGAAGTCGTTTCCCTGGCAGCAAATCTTGTTCAGGATGCTCGTTCACACCTCCCTGACTGGAAACCCCTGGCTTCTGCAGCTCAACTCATCGGTTGTCGACGTTCGGAATTCTCAGGTGTCGGTGCCGTTTCACAGCCGAAGTCGATTTGGTAAATTTATAATTTTAAGTCGCAGACACTTCTTCAAACACTACCACAGTTGCCTGATAACTGGTATAATAAAATGGTAAACTTTTTAGATTTGGCAAACACTTTTTATTATATAAAATGTTGCCCCAAACTAGTCAATTTACAGCAATTGTTCTTATTTTTTGACAAAACAGCATCGCGTTGCTTAGTAACCGCGATCTGTAATTGTTTATACGAAATTAGTTTTAGTCAAGGAATACAATTTGATAACATGTTTCTTAAATCTAAAAATTGTCTTTATTTCTTATACGTAGAAATTGTTCTTTCTGGTCACATAAACGTCACGGTCACTGCTCTGACATAATCACTTAGTTTTTACAATGCACTGGCACTTGAGTTCAATTTTAAATACGTCACTGGATTTTCTTCAATTCAGTTGCCCTCGTTCTCTATTGTTCTTTGCAAATCTTATCTTATCTTGCTTCGATTTCCATCTACCTTTCAGATTGCTTGCTTTTCACTGGCCTGTACGTTTATTAATAACTCTACGCTCATGTTATGCACATAACCAACTCTTTGTATCATTTAATTTCATTTGATCTGATACAAAAATAACAATGAATCGCCTGCTTAGCCTCTTTTGTTAACTTGTTTGGCATTTTGAAGGTACATTTTACAAATCCTTCTAATAACTTTTACAGGGTTCAAACAGCTGTTAAAAGTGAATTTAGTAATATTTTTAAGATTAGGTTAGTACACTGTAAAATATGTTAGAAGTCATAACCTGCTCTGAATCATGTTGAAAAAAAATATGCAAACGTTTAGATGAAGAGAAACAAACGTTTTGCAGAATCATTCCGAACATGTACCCATTGTTGTCCCAAAAATTGAATATAATATAGTGGATCACTGCTCCAACAGTGTCGCAAAAAATGAATTTTACTATTTCCGATTAAAAGATTTTTTAAATTCTTTAACTTTCATATCTACCCAAATCCTCACCGACTTTCGAAACAGTTTCTTATTACCCAAACGTGTATTTGCTCTTGCTAAAAATCCGCGACAAAACAACAGCGATGTTACAGGCAGTATAAAATTTATTTTTATTCCTTCTTGCCCTGTAAACGTAACAAAGTCAATATTTACTACTAATTAAGTCAACTGGTCAACTCAACATTAACACTTCATTTTCATGAGGAATTATCACTTGCTTGATTGGTTTCCTAGCACCGTTATCTTCTTCAGGTTCGTATTCACTCATGTCATTGCTGGAATCATAGTTGGTGTCCTCGTCTGCATATGTATACACTTCCATCTAGTAGTGTAAATCCGTTGCTGTATTTTAGGCTAGCAATACAGGCTTTTTTTTTTATCCAGGAGGTCTTTAAGCCTAGAGCGCACGACCCCAGGTGGCGGATAGGGCAACGTTCGTTAAAATTGCCGGATAGAAGAAATACCTCCCGCG